>JAKSZP010009233.1:0-287741 GCA_022478985.1 Massospora cicadina
ACTCCTGTTGGGACTCAATTTTGACCTGAATGTAACACCCCTGCACGCCCATGGGAAGATGGCGTTGGTATCTATGGCCAGTTCTTAATGGGTGTCTCCACTACTCATTGCATTGGGTAGGATTTAATTTTTGTGTGATGCCCTCCTTGGCGGGGCAGATGCGGGCCTTGTGGCCAAAAGTGCAACAAAAGGTGCAGATAGGGGGCGCGCTATCCACTGTAACATGGAACAGGTGGGATTCCTGCCTGTCGATGAACACAGCTGCAGTGTGGGTGGTTTGGGTCGAATCTTCTGCAATAACTGCGGATGGGGTGATCACAGCAATCATTTTGCCCGCGAACAGGTCTGGCATGAGCGTAAAGCATTACATTTAAAAGGAGTGAATTTCCCCATATGCCTAAAGCCCTTCCTTGAGGTGGAGCTCCAGCACTATGTGCTTTATTGTTGTGGGGAGGAAGTCAAACGTAACAAAAATTTGGTTTAAGTTTGGTCCAATGAGTGCGCTTCATCTTGACCACCTGTTGACCATCTGGGAGGTCTACTACCACATGCACCTGTGCAGCTTTGTCAGCTTCTTTTTTTTGTTTTCAAACCCAAGATCTAACCAACTACGGGTCATGGAGTGTGGTGCTGCGTATACTGCACCCTGGAAATAGATGTGCACATCTCCAAAGATCTTTTCCCATAGCGCCGTTTGATTAATATCTAATAATACTCAAACCCCGTGCTCCACTGATGACAGGGGCTGGGAATGTAGAGTATTGATGAACTGGTTACACTTCGCTTTCCAGGCTAAAATCTCTGGGGAAATACTAACCGCCAGTTTTTTGTTTTTATCTAGGCTGCTGGTGTCACCAGGGCGTTTACAAATTTTGGACGGTACAGAGCCCAATCCTGTGCCCTTTAATTTGCTAGCCCAACTGCTATCTAACATTGGGTTCACACTAATCTCCTCAAAGAGATTATAAAACTTACCTAATCTTGAATCGAATTTGTTGCAATTAGTGATTGTAACGAGAAATAAAAGTTTCCTTCTAGGAGTGATTTTGTTTATAATAAAAGTATTAAGTCTAATAACTGGAAGGATGGAAGAGGGGGCCGGAGCTCATAAGCTTGATTCTCTATAGTACCAGTCTTTTCCAAATTGGTCATAGCCTCTGATTGTAACTGGGCGAGATGCTAGGCAACTTTTTTCATGGTTTCTCAGGCTAGTCCTAGCAGAGAAAATAACTTTGGCTAACAAGGATGGCACCCCAGGCTTTCAAACATACAGCACCCAATAAAGGAGACATTTTGAGAATCCAAGGGTAGCTAATATGGTAGGCCTTTAGGGCACTGGTAAGTTAGATCTCAGTGAAGAGGGTCTTAATTAGCCATTTTCGTAGTATGGAGACCAGGGTTCAATTAACCCTTTCTTTGGTACCATTTGTAGAAGGGTATAGGTGGCTGAAAAAGGCTGTTGGATTCATTGAGGTAGCAAGAATCTTAATAACTATCTATGTGAATTTCTTCACATAGTTGCAGAGAAGGACTTGAGGACATACATGGCGGGTAAAAATATTCTGATGGAGAAACGTGGCGTTGGTTTTGCAGTTTGGGAAGGAAGAGCCACAGCTTTGACCCATTCTGTCACAGCTAGTGACATATTTCCTGAAATTAACCGCCCTTCTAAAACTAAGTCCAACAAGTTCTTAGGCAGAGACCAGAACCCCTAAGGGTCACTGATGACCTATTTAAGGCCATTGACAAAAAGTGGATTTTGTCTTTGCCAACCAGGGCTGAGGAAAACGGCTTATCTGAGGCAAAAACCCAGGCAGGAATCGAATTTAACACCCAGAAAATCACAAGATATGAGGTTACAAAACCTGGCCAAATTCGAAAAGTTTGATTTTGTTGAAGAACAACGAATTTGTAGCTCATATCAGATTCCAATAACCACTGGAATCTTCAAGAAGCAACCCCTATAAATTAAGTCCCAAGATGAGAAAGTCTTTGCTTTTCTCAGATATTCTGATCACCCTAATAATGTTAGAAATTTTTGTCCAGTTTCCTGTAAATTTTTTGTTTTCTTCAACAAAAAAATATGCCTCTCCAAAGACCTGTGATGGCTGGAGTTCGTTTTCTGCTCTGATCTGCACCCACTGCTGTACATGAGCCCTTCACCCACTCCAACACCTATTCCTCCAGCTCTGCCTCCTCCTATTTTTCTGGCCTTTGCCTTGGATTTTACGTTACCCTTTCCAGCTCCCAGGGCCTCTTGTCCCTGATGGTTGTGGCAGTATGTTGTGCGTTTTGCTCCAAAGATTTATATGGAAACACAATACTGACCTTTTAGGACATCTTTTCGTTTTGTTGGGTCACTTAGCCTTGTTGTATCACCTTTGGCCTATGTCTTTCCTTTTAGTGACCTTCTGCGCTCCAGTTTCCCTGACATTATCTGAGAAAAGCCTGGATTTTTTGTGAGTTTTTTCTACTGTTGGGTGTCTAGTGTTAGCCCAATCCTCTCAGAGTTGTCACCAGTTGAAACGGTCCACTGGGCTGTTACTTTTTTATTCCTTCTGGTCTTAGTTGTTACCTTCCTTAAAGGGTGTGCTGAGGGTTTTGCGCGGCTCCCCTTACACCAGATGCTCATACAGTGTGCAGTACCTGCCACTACCAGTCACACTTTCCACTATTTACATGATTCCAAATTTAAAAGAAGAGCTTTTAAACACGTTGTCCAGCCTTAGGGCCCGCCAGAAGTCTCAAGGCAAGGACTTAGCTGACTTCCTCCTTCTCCAGCTGTTGCTCCGTGATATCTCAGAGGGAGATCACCAATGGTTACTCTCCATGGGTGAGAATAATAAGTCCCTCTTGGAATCTCTCCCAGCGTTGGAAACCTTTGTCAAGACACGCGAGTATACCCCTGCTACCTTTAGGGACTTTAAATCCCTTGTACACTTGTCCCAAGAGACCTCACTATAGCTCAATACTTGCACCTGTTTCAAGAGCGAGCATCAAGGTTGGAATCTCTTGAGCAGTTGAAAATGGCCCTTCTCCACAAGTCCCTAGATAATACTTGTGCCTCCCTTGACATATGGGTTAACCCTCCCCCCTCATTATCTGGGACATTCTCCATCCTTGCATCCCTGTTGTCTATCAGCCTCTGTGCCACCAAGCCTATTTGTACCGCTGAACTTCAGATCCTAGAACTTAACAACTCCATCACTGTGGGGCACCAACATGTTTCTGAACCAGTGGTGAGATATCCAGATTTGACACTGGCCGTTTTGGACACTTCACTTGATTCTAGAATGCCCTACTTCTTTACTCTCCAAGTTCCTTTTGGAACCAGCAGTGATCTCGCTGGAAGGTGAGACTAAAAACCTCCGTCATAGGTGGGGTCCCCTCACTACTGGCCCTGCACTTCCACGCTCCACGGAGTACCCCTCACTTTTGTTCTCAAAAGTAGAGGGGGCTAGTAAGTCTAGCCCATTTGATTCAGAGCATTCAAATCCTCCAGCCCACAGACCTGCCGTTTCCATTTTGAAATCTATGCCTTCTTTCCAACCTGTCATCCCAGTTGGCCCAGTCGAACAACTCTTTCCTATCACTTCAGAGTCATCTCTTGTGGCGGACTCCATACAGAAAAGAGTTGAGTTCCATGAGAAGATGAATGAAGAAGAGCTAGCTGTGGATGACCCCACCAAAAGCTTGGGTGTCCTGACTGGTGCAGTCTCATGTGATAAAGATCTTCCTCCCGCCGAACATAAAGAATTAAGCTAACCCACACCATTTAAGTCATACTAACAACTTTATGTCAATGTTAGGTCTTATGGGGTAAATTTTTCAGGGGATATTCCATACTATACGCCTCCCTCTAGGCTTGAAGCCATCCTGTCCTCCCTTGGCTCCGAGGGAAATAAGCTCTCCTCTGCTTAATTCATGTTCATGGTTACTTTTTCTTCTGAAGGGAAGAGCTTTCAAGCACTCGCTTTGGTGGACACTGGTGCAACTGAAAACTCCATCCCGCTGAGAGTTGGCAGAGGCCCTGGAGATGCCCCTGGGAGTTGGTCAGTTTGTGAAGGTTGTGAATCAAACTATTCCAAGTTACCTTGTGCTAAAACCTGTTCCTTTCATTGCAGGCGATGGTTACTTTGTTGAGAGCTTCTCCTCGATAAAGAACCTCCTATAAACAGTTATTTTGGGGTTTTCTGATGACGCCAATTTGACATCACCACTAACCTCCTGGAATCTACCATGCATGCACGATTCCTGGTGGAGTCACGGTTACCATCCCTTGCTTAGATGAGAGTTTACGGTGCTCCCAGAAGGTTGGACCCCTCTCCTAAGGTAGGCCTAGCCTCTATTCAACCTACTGGCGCCCTGACCCCAACACTTACTCTTCCAGAATGCATCCGTGGATATGCTGATCTGTTTGATCCCATAAAGGCCCGCCCACTCCCTGAGCAATCCAAGTTTGACTTTGAGTTTAAGTTGACCGTGGACCTCGTCAAGATATACTCTCCAATTTACTCCTTGTCCCTGAGGGAGGAGGCTGATTTAGACGCTTAGGTAGACGACATGCTCTCTAAGGTTCAAATCTTTAAGAAATTCTCACATTGTGCTCCCCCCTTTTGTTTGTAGATAAGTCTGATGGCTCACTTCGTCCCTGCGTTGATATTGGCAATATGAACAACGTAACAGTGTTTGACCCCCATCCGCTCCCTCTGGAGCAACAGATTTCCCGCTACGTGGAGAAGGCTAGGGTGTTCAGCAAGCTTAACTGTCTCAACGCTTTCAACCAAATTCACAGTAAAGAAGGCCAGGAGTGAATGACCGCTTTTCATACTCGGACTATATCTACCAGTTCAGGGTTATGCCATTTAGTTTGAAGAAAGCTCTCACCTGCTTTCAGAGGCTCATTGTTGCTGTCTTGGGAGACCTTATGAATACTTGCGCGATTGCATACATAAATGACATACTGGTCTTTTCCCCAGATGCAGAATCTTATGTCCGCCACCTTGTGTCTGTCATGGAAAGACTTTCATAGGCTAACCTTACAATTAAGTCTAGCAAGTGTGAGTTCTTTCAACCTAAGGTAGAGTTCTTAGGAAACATTATCTTCTCCCATGGTCACATGATTTCCCCAGATAAGGAAGCAGCTATCCTTGATTGGGTTACCCCCTCATCTCTCACAGAGTTAAGCAGCTTCCTTGGGACTTGTAACTTCTTCAAGAAGTTCACCTCCCAGCTCTCAGAAGTTGCCGCCCCTCTCTACACCGCTTCAGGGAAGAAGATTTTCAGTTGGACCAATGAATGCAACGCTGCAATCCACACCGTCAAGTCCATACTATTGTCCAGCCCGGTGTTGGTACATGCAGGCCCCAGCCGCCCCTTTATTGTCACCACTGATGCTTCCAACTTTGCGGTGGGAGCTGCTCTGCTACAAGAGGGGGAGGATGGAGTGGAACGGCCTGTTGCTTACTTTCCTAAGAAAATTACCCTGGCGCAGCTCAGCTATGCAATATATGATAAGGAACTTTTTGCAGTTGTTGAGGCAGTACAACACTGGCGCCACCATTTTCATGAATCTAAGTGGCCAGTTACTGTCCGTTCTGACCACAAGGCATCAATATACTACCACGCTCCCCAGAAGCTATCCTCTCTCTAGTCCCGGTGGTTAGAAACCCTGTCAGTGTTTGACTTCCAATATGACACCATCAAGGGCGCCCAGAACATATTACCTGATGCTCTATCCTGGTACTCTTCCCTAGAACCTGACCAAGCACTAGTTGACGCCCAAAATACCCAGGTGTTGATTAAGTCAGAACAGGTGAAGGAGAGCCCACTATCAAACCCCCTCTCTGTTTATGATGGAACCTTTGGAAGGGGTCGTTAACACCCCTGCCCGTGTTATGTTGCCCCAATCTCTGTCAGCTGACTATGATAAAATTAAGCAGGCCTGCCATAGAAATGGCGAATCCCTGGTCAAAGGCTACCAGTTGATGGATGGGGACATCCTCCATCAAGGCAAGTGGTGGATTTCTCCTGGACCTCTGCGTGAGGAAATGATCCGTGAAGCTCATGACCCTCCAACTGCTGGCCACTCTGGCAAGGACAAGACTCTTGAGTTGGTCCGCCGCTCCTACAGTTGGAAAGGTATTTCCACAGATGTGGCAAAACTCACAAAGTCCTGCTTGACGTGCAACCGGTCAAAGCCAAGCAGCATGAATAGTGTGGATTGCTTGTTCCCCTCCAAGCTGCTGAGGGCCCTTGGACATCAGTGTCTGTCAATTTTATTTTGGAACTTCCCTTGTCCCAGGGCTATGATGCAGTAATGGTTGTGGTGAGCCATTTCACAAAGATGGCCAACTTCATCCCCTGCAACACCACCATTACTTCAGTTGAGACAGCCCGCCTCTTTGTAGATCAAATCTTTTGCTTACATAGTCTTCAGGGAATATTTAGTGATCAGGGCCCAAAATTCACCGCTCAATTCTAGGAAGCCCTTCTTTACATCCTCAGAATCCGCCCTGCCGCTCCACAGCCTTCCATCCCCAGTCAAATGGACAGACGGAGAGGGTAAACCAAGGTTTGTAGCAATTCTTTCGAAGTTATTTAAATGCTTAACAGAACAATTGGTCTTCTCACCTCCCACTGGCGAAATTCGCTTATAATAACCTTACTCATGCCTCTACAGGCTTTTCCCTTTTTTTCAAACTATGATTACAACCTCAGCTTCAACCTAAGTCCACGGATTGAGTCCACCGTCTTTGTTGCTAATGAGCGTGCTAAAGAGCTCAGGGACATACATCAGGCAGTGAAGGGCCATCTCGTTGATGCTGTGAGGATCTACAAAGCATATGCTGATTGAAAGCTCCATGAAGGACCTGAGTATAAGCCTGTGACTTGGTCATGATCAACGCCAAGAATCTCCATCTGAAGCAACCTTACCGCAAGCTAGGTCCCAAGCGTGTTGGACCCTTCAAGAACCTCAAGAAAGTTAGCCCATCAGCTTATAAGTTTGACTTACCCCTTCAATAAAAGTGTTCAGCATCATACATGAATGCCTCCTGACCCCTTTCAATGGTCCCATGTCACCTCTCCCAGATCCTGTCATAGTGGATGGTGAACCCCAATATGAGATTGATGCCATTCTTGCTTCTCGTCTATCCTAACGCCGCCTGTGATACTTGGTATCCTGGAAAGGATATGAAGAGACAGAAACAGCTGGGTATCTCATTAGGACATGACCAATGCTCAGGACCTAATTCATAACTTACACTATAGATTCCCAGATGCCGCAGGACCTGCCACCCAAGCCTCTTTAGCTGCAATAAAGCTACCCACTTCCCATAAGAACTTTGCCATGACCAATGCCCCCTCAGGTGGTGTAGAACCCCGTCTAAGAGCGGAGGGTGATGTCACAGCTAGTGACATATTTCCTGGAATTAACCGCCCTTCTAAAGCCAAGTCCAACAAGCCCTTGGGGCAGAGACCAGAACCCCTAAGGGTCACTGATGACCTATGTAAAAATTTACTTTAGTTTTTGTTATTAGCAAGCAACCCAGTAACCTTTTTACTGCACAGGTTTGGTTTCCTCGTGCACTTCGCAGCGTTGAATAGAATGAAGTATTAATCAATAATAGTATGGAGACTATTATCTGTAGTTGAGTATGCATTATATTTCAGCCCAACGCTCATCCAGTAATCCCGATTAATACTCTGGAAGTTGTACTTGTAGGGAGTCATTCCATATGCTCTGTCTACCTGATCTTTGCTGAGATACCCCATTGACAATCTCTCTCGGCCTAACACAAAGTTGGCAGGTATCCCTGATTGTGGCTCCTTCTTCTCTAGATCCCCACTTGGATCTTTACTCTTCTCTCTGAGAGCCTTCCAATTATTGCCCTCTGCAATAATATTATTGAGACAGAACAACACAATAGAAGCTGATAGTCTAAAATACAACAAAATTGATAATATTACTGTAAACATAGTTTTTAATATAGTAAATCCTAGGAATTATATATAGTGAGGAGTATGGCTGTCTAGCCCTCAGTTGACACCTCTTCAATGAAACGGCAGCCATTTCCATTGAGTCACCCATCCTTGTCTCAGAAGCGATGGTCTTCCCCATCCTGGCTAGGATTTCATCATTGGACATCCTTGAGACCTCAAACGGAAAGAGTTAGAAAATAAGTCCCTAACGTTTTCCTCTCGATCCAAGTGAACCAACCATATTTGGCTAGTGACTTGCTTAGGTAATGGGACTTATTACCCATTATAGCAGGTCACCCACCAACCAATAGATTTGCTAGTTGCAGGCGGCATCTTTTGCCTTGCAACTTGCTATTCATTCTCAATCAGTCAGTTAGAAACCTGACTAATCCTAATCAGTACACATGATAGTTAATCACTATCAGATGCCCCTATTTCATCAGCCACTTCGCCCAATGAGATCTTAAATATTCATCCAGATTGATCCCCAATGGATACAACCGATTAATAACCCAAAATCCCCTGAACGTAGTTCCTCCAAAACTCGGGCCAACTGATTTATGATTCACTTCGCCTTAGGGAATTTTTCCCCTAGCGATACCAGGTAATCTAGCAGGCTGGGAATATGGGCAAAAATCCCAACACATCCCCCTCTTGCCTAGATTTCCAGCAAGAAATTGGCTGGGACAAGAGAACACTGCTTCAGACACTTGGTCAAATACTTCATTGGTTCAAGTGGAGTATACTTATCAATACTCGATGCTGCTCAGGACGACCTTCAGCATATGGCGTTCTTCCTCTTACTCCTCGCTACCACCTTCTCAGAGCACGGTCCCCACAATCTACTGTCATGCCAGGCTGACAATTTACTCATGATGATATTAGTCCCAGGATCCAGTTTTCCCCCCATCATGGTATATGGCCCAATGTCCTATTTAGGATTCTTAGTCTGGCATCCTTGATTTCCTGAATTTCTCCTCATTCTAGACAGGAGATTTTTGCCATCAATGTTCGTTTTGCAGCTCAATTAAAAATACATATTTCTACTCACTCTTGTTATTTTGCTCATAACCTCATGGCTCAAGTCATTCCCAAATCTTCCTTTGAAGAGCTTATCTCATTAATCTTGAGATTGATTTCTCCAAAATTGGAGCTTAATGGATTAAGAGTGTATAATGTCAACTTCTATATAAGTCTGACATCCCCCATCTCATCCAGCTCATATATCAAATTTCGAGTTGTAAAAATTTACTTAAGTGGTTGATTATGAGCCATCAACTCGGTAACCTTTTTACTGCACAGGTTCAATTTCCTCTTGCACTTCGTCGCGTTGTATAAAATGTGCTAATTAATAATAGTATGGAGACTATTATCCATAGTTGAGATTGATCTATTATTAGGCCCAACGCTTCGGCCAGTACTTCCAATTAAATACTCTGTAAGTTGTACTCGTAGGGATTCATTCCCTATATTCTTGTCCACCCAATCTTTGTTAAGATACCCTGGTGACAGTTTCTCTCGGCCCAACACACAGTTCGCAGCTATCTCTGATTGTGGTTCCTTTTTCTCTAGAGCCCGTTCAGATCTTACTTTTCTCTCTGAGAGTCTTCCAATTATTGCCTTCTGCAATAATATCCTTAGGATAGATCGACACAATAGAAGCTGATAGTCTAACTATACACCAAATTGATAGTATACTATAGAGTATAATACTTTTGTAGATAATAATAATGTTGATAATAATAATGTCTTTATTATATCAATCCTAGGGAATTATATAGTAAGGGATTCAGCTGTCTACCCTCAGTTGACACCTCTTCGATGAAACAGCAGCCATTGTCATTGAATCACCCTTCCTCATCTCAGAAGCGAAGGTCTCCCTATCCTGGCTAGGATTCCATCATTAGACATGCTCAAGACCTCAAACGGAAAGAGTCATAAAACGTGTCCCTAACGTTTTCCTCTCAATCCAAGTGGACCAACCATAATTGGCTAGTGACCTGCTTAGGTAATGGGACTTATTACCCATTATGGCTGGTCTCTTCAACAACTGATCAATTCACTAGTTGCAGGTGACATCACTCGCCTTGCAACTCACTATTTATTCCCAATCAGTCAGTGATGAAACCTGACTAATCCTAATCAGTACACATGATAGTTAATCACTATCAGATGCCCCTATTTCATCAGCCACTTCGCCCAATGAGATCTTAAATATTCATCCAGATTGATCCCCAATGGATACAACCAGATTAATAACCCAAAATCCCCTGAACGTAGTTCCTCCAAAACTCGGGCCAACTGATTTATGATTCACTTCGCCTTAGGGAATTTTTCCCCTAGCGATACCAGGTAATCTAGCAGGCTGGGAATATGGGCAAAAATTTTAACACATCCCCCTCTTGCCTAGAATTCCAGCAAGAAAAGGACTGGGCATGAGAACACCGCTTCAGTCACCTGGTCAAATACTTCATTGGTTCAAATGGAGTACACTTATCAATACTCGATGCTGCTCAGGACGACCTTCAGCATATGGCGTTATTCCTCTTATTCCTCGCTACCACCTTCTAAGAGCGCAGTCCCCATGACCTTCTGTTGTTCCAGGCTGATCAATTTACTCGTGATAATACTAGTCCCAGGATCCAGTTTTCCCCCCATCAGGGTATATGACCCACTGTCATATTCAGGATTCTTGGTCCAGCGTCCTTGATTTTTTGATTTTCTCATCGTCCTAGACAGGAGACTCTTGCCATCAATGTTCATTTTGCGGATTAATTAAGAATACTTGTCTCTTATTCGCCCTTGTTATTTCGCTCATAACCTCTTGGCATAAGTCATTCTTAATTCTTCTCTTTTGGAGCTTATCTCATTAATTTTGAGATTAATTTCCCTAAAATTGGAGCCTAATGGATTATAGAGTGCATAATGTCAGCTTCTATATAAGTCTGACATCCCCCTCATCCAACTCATATGTCAAATTCCGAATCTCGCTACCAGCAGCTTTTCAATAGTCTGTCTGATCCAGACCTCCGTCTCTTCCAGAAGATGAGTCAGAATGCTTGACGGAACCTCTTTTATGGTCCTTCCAGGACTCATACGCCTAGTCTGGAGCAAGCGGCTAAACACTCCAATAAATCACCAGAAATGGTAACTAATCCCTCCAAAACCAGGCGGGCCATCATTTCAAACAACTCTCGGCTGACTCTTCTCTTACAGTCAATTCCAGAGTTGGACTTGAAACTCTCCTGGATTTGGTTTCTTTGCTGATGCTCTAACCAACTTCATAGATGCTCCAGATATTATGCCAGTTGCTCTGGATTATTTGTTTCTGTCTGGGTCAGACTTGTTTTCTGAGTTCCTCTTCTGACTCAGTCAGTTTTACAAACTCGCTGTACTGGTTTCTGAGCTCTCAATTTGTAACAGCATACACTTCAAGCTCCCCTATGCCGAACTCTGGACCCAAGTCACCAAGGCTTTGACATTAGCACTGAATCCCTCTGACCTTGACAACCTTCTAGATCGGGATACTGCCACTTATGCTCTTCGCTTTGCTGGCCAAGTTCTTTAGAATTGGTCTATGAAGAACTCAGCATCACCTGGTTTCCACCATTCAATTAGCTTTAGCTTCCGTGAAGCCCATAGTCGCTGCTTGCAGGATGCAATCCACTCCCTGCATGACTATCTCTTCTCCGGAGTTTCCCATTGGTATCTTCCACTGATGGCATTAATAGAGGACATGATTTAGCAACCCCCTGTATTCCTTCTTTGTTGCTGGCCCACATG
This sequence comes from Massospora cicadina, assembly GCA_022478985.1. NCBI lineage: Eukaryota > Fungi > Entomophthoromycota > Entomophthoromycetes > Entomophthorales > Entomophthoraceae > Massospora > Massospora cicadina. Next base: position 11,767 of record JAKSZP010009233.1, read on the forward strand.
TCCGGTGTCCTCAATGAATCCTGTTGGCAGGCGCTCAGGACTAATCTTCCAGCTCCAGTGCTGTATCAGAATTACTCAGGGTTATTCACCAATTGCCGCTTTATTTATTGCTGCTTTCCTCCCCACTCCGGGGTTTTGCAATTGGCATCTTCTGACATTTCAACTATCCTACCCTAGTCACTTTTTCTCAGGCCTCAGCATCTGATTAACAAATGTGGTTTTGTGTAGGTCTCACCCTTGCTAACATCCAATCGCATATTGATTTCAATGGGCTATTCCTCCCTACCGCGATCCATCCTCCCTCCCTCAAGAGGCAACATAGGCGGAATCATCCCCATAATGAGGATGATCAATAAAAATAAAAATTATAAAAAATATTGGCTTTTTATCTATGTGGTTTATAATTTTTTTCAATATCTTTTTATCAATTTTTTATATTTATTCTCCTTTTTTACTATAAGTTTTGACCTTGTTTCAGTTCAGAGGTCCATCTTTTCTGCCAAACTGGGTCCTGGGTACTCAAACCTACCAGTTTTCCATGGTTCAGAGGTCCTTTTTCAGACTTAACCATCTATATTGGTTCAGAGGTCCTTTTTCGAACTTGACCTAATCATCAGGACATGACTAACTTGATGTTTCATTGGTCCTTTGGGAACTCTTTTAATTTTTTCCTCGATCCAATGCTTTAGATACTTAGTGTGGACTCTATTTACAACTCTTCCATCCAAGAGATTCTTGATAAAGTAAGCATTGGTTGCCATCTTAGCAATTACTTCAAATGGACCTGACCTCAATGCATCTAATTTGTCTCTTCATCTAAACCATATGTATTGCAATAGGTAACTATTTCCCCTATTCAATACTCTTCTAAGGCCTGTCAGTTTTTGTCATCCATCAATTTCTCTCGTATCCTTTTCTTTGAGGTTATAATGAATGCTTGTGATTGCATATTGATCAGGATACTCATCATTTGGATCATGTATTGCTCGGTACTCATTCCTGACATAGGTTCCACCACCAAGTATAAAATTGGCGGCAACGCGGCCTTTCTTCCATATAGTAATTCAAATAGCATATTTCCCATCGCTGTATGATGACTAATGTTGTAGGCGAATGTCACCAAACTTAGATATGTTCCCTAAGTGGAAGTTCTCCCTGTGACTAGCTTCCTCAGCGTCATGGCCAGCGTCCCATTGACCCGATCTACCAGTCTGTTTATCTCCAGCTGGTATGGTACTGACACAACTCCTCAGATCCCCATTATCTCATTTAACTTCAGGATCACATGAGATGTGAAGTTGGTCCCATTGTCACTAAGCAGGACCTGCGGACATACATGCCAGTATACTACTTGATACAGGATAAATCTTGCAGTACTGGTAGCGTCTACTCTGGTTAGGGCCTTTGTTTCAACCCATCTTGTCAGATGGTCGATGGCAACCATGATGTACTTGACTCCACCTGTGCTCATCGCCAGCGGTCCCATCACATCAATGGACACCATGTGCCAGGCAAATCCAGGGCGGACCAGTTGGTATCCAGTTGTATTCTTGTGTGGTTTATGCAGCTGGCACTCCACGCAATAAGCCAGATGATCTGCAACATTGTAGTTGATCAATTCCCAGTAATAATACTGGCGAATATGACAGTTGTTTTCCTCAGGCTTCCATGCCTGACAACCTTGTGAGCTGCTTGTACTATTGCTGCTCTTTCCGACAGTTTTGGGAATAATAGCTGCTTCCCGTTGATCATCTTAAATACTTGTCCATCCATAGTCTCAGTGTTTTCCATCATTTTTTGAAGCGCACCTTGGATTTCTCGAGGCTTGTCCCCAAGTTTTCCTTTGACCATTCTATGGAATAGCTCATCCACCTGCGGGTATACCAACTGGACCATTGGCAACTGCAACAAGACATCCCGTTCTGGTGAGAAGCCCCTGCTTGGTGGACTATCTCATAATAGTAATCCTGAAGCTTAAGTGCCCATCGGGCCAGTCATCCTTCCAGTTCCCTTAGATTTTGCAGCCAACGCAGCAAAGAGTGGTCCATCACCACCTTAAAGTGCATTCCGTGAACATACATCTGAAACTGCTTGCATGCATATATGACTGCAAGGCATTCCCACTCAGTCATGGTGTAGTTCCTCTCAGCGGCTGAGATTGTCTGGCTCAAATATGCTATCGGATGCTCATTCCCAAGTTTGTCTACTTGGCTCAGTATGGCGCTAATCGCCATCAATGAGGCATTGATTTGAATGATATACTCCTGATCGAAATTTGGATATTTCAGACTCAACAAAACTATCAATACTGGCGTAACTCATCGTAGGAGTCCTGGGCCTCTTCATTCCATAAGAATCCTTTTTTAGATCCTTTAATAAATGAAATAAAGGTTTTGCTATATGGGCAAAGTCCTGAATAAATCTTCTATAGTATCCGATCACCCAAGGAATACTTGGATGTTTTGAACACTCTTCAGTACAGCCATACGCTCTATAACTGCAATCCACTTGAGTTGATAACAGATCCCAGGTATTCCAACTCTTTCTTGAAGAAGTGGCAATTTCTTGGCTTGATCTTCAGGTTAGCCGCGGACAGTCTCTTAAATACTTCCTCCAAGTGATGCAGGTGATCAGTAAACGTTCTACTGAACACATTGATATTGTCCAGATATACCAGGACTCACGACAACTTCAGGTCGCTTAATATCGCGTCCATGGCCCTCTGGAACGTCGTGGGTGCATTGCAAAGACCCTGGGGCATCCTCATCAGCTGATATAACCACTGCGCGGTAATAATCGCGCATTTTCTTGGTCTTCTTTTGTAAAGTCGATATGACATTATCCTGAGATTAGATCCATTGCAGAGAAATACTTTGCTTCTCCTAAACGATGCAGCACATTGCCAATCCTCGGTAGGGGAAATGGATCCTTCTTAATAATTTTTTTCAGCCTCTGGTAGTCAATCACCACCCGGTTTGATCCATCTTTCTTCTTCATGATCAGAATCAGACTTGCCCAGGGACTTGACAATGGAACTAGAAACCCATGCTTTACTACTTTGCTGATCTCATCCTCCACTACTGCTTTGGCTGCTTTCGATCTTCAGATCAGTCTCATCCTTATCAGTAGATTTTCCCCGGTGTCAACCTTGTGAATTATGTTTTGTGCGCATCCCAAATCATGGTCATCCTGAGCGAATACTTCCCAATATTTCTTGAATAGTTCAAGCACCTCCTCCTTCTGGCCTTCCTGCAGATCAGCGAGTTGCTCCCAATCAACCAATAGGTTGATGCTTTGGGCTACCCCAGCTGGTAATCCCATTTCATCAAGAGACCCAAAATTGTGGAATCATCTCAATTTCAGCATCAGGATCAGATGAATAAACGTGATGATCTGATTCATCTTGATCTTCATTGGTTTTTCCTCAAATTCTCCAGGAGAACTCGTATTTCTCCATGGCCTAGAATTATTATCCCAGGATCCACCCATAGCTCCACTCTGGACTTCTTCCAGGGGCTTCCGCCTCTCCTTACAACAGCTCAGGAATCTCCAAAGTCAACCCTGTGTTGACTATTATCTGCGATCTGGCCAGTATGGTACTTTCTTTCTTGATCCTTAATGGAATTCCCTGGTTTTCTAGGATTTCCGCCAGCATCTCGTGTCACTTCCTACCAACTAATTGGTATCAAATTGGTATAATGCCGTCATTGTATATCAGATTAATGAGGTTGTTTCTCCAATTCAACGGAGCTTCACCATCCTTCTGGTATACCAATGGTAACGTCTGACCCAGGATGGTCAACATATTATCCCTAAAGTTACATTTAACTCCATATTTCCATAGAAACTCCGTTCTGATCAGAATATCATAGTTTTGGTTCACCAAAACTATTACTGGCGCAGATATTACCAACGACCCAAATTTTAGTGGCAGCGCACTATATGCTCCACAAAAAACGGTGGTGTTTGGCCCAGCTGTTCCATATTCTCTCTTGTGTTCCAAGTCCGCCGAGATCTTCATCCTCTTTACCAGCTTGGTTAACAATATTGATGGGTGCTCCGCTGTTGACAATCGCCCTCACCCTTACTCAATTCACTTGAATATCTTTATACATACACTCAGAGTATTGTAATATAGTATTTACTGAGTGAATGGTGGCGTTATTAGCCGAATCTAGGGTGTAAATAATTTGCGCTGATAATTCAGGAAACAATTCCTTTATTGCACCGATGGGGATAGACAGATTAGCTTCATCTAAACAGATTTCATTAACTCTTCAGGATTCTCATTTGTTTCTAATCTTCTCCGTCGGTTATTGGGCATATGGCTGAGCAACTTCCTGGATTATCTTGGGGTCAATCTTCTTCACCACAGCTCTAATCACGGCACTCACATCCATTTTGACCACTTGGTATAGCTGATCCTGCTCATCATCTACAAACTGATCGCTAATATCTATTTCTTAATTCATGATATTGGGAGGAACAGGTTTCTTTGCCGCACTAGACTGTTCCTTATCTAGGCAGCTGGCCCTTTTCCTGAATCCTTAGAGGATGCTGTTTCCTTGGCCTGGACCACGTTAATCTGATCCTTCAGCTTTTTGCAGTGTATGACGAAATGTCTTTTCCTGCCACACTGATAGCAGACCTTCTCTTTCTTGCTTAACTATCTGAATTCTTCAGGGTTATTTCCCGGCACAGTTTGGTTGGTAGCCTCCTTTGCTCCTTCGTTTCCCTTCATGGGATTCAGATTTTGTACTGGATTTGCCTTGAAGCTTCTATTTGGGGCATTGAACGTCGCTCCCAAAATCTACAGGCTGTCTACCATTTGCGAGGTAGTAATCTCCATCACTAACACAGTTGACATCATTTAATGAAAATTGCAATAGGTCCAAAGGGCCACTTGCAAAGTGATCCTAGCATCAAAGTCATCCAATGCTTTTGCTCTAGCCAGGATCTGCGACTACTGGTAAAATTGATCTGTGAAGCTAGCAAGAGACTCATCTTTATGGAACTGAATTCCCATAAATTCTTACTTGCATTTTGACAGTGGGTTGGACTCCTGAACTCCTTCATTATGGCCGCCTTTGACTCAGCATATGACCAGCTGTCCCCCTCCAGGTGAGGTAACATTAGGTTTTGACAGTCAGTGTCCAGGCAGTTCATGAACGTCAACGCCTTTTGAAGATCTCTGTAGCCATTCATAGTCATGTCAAATAGTCAGAAAAATGCTGTGGCGTTATTCAGAGGAATGTTGGCAATTCTGGTGTTGCCCTAAATTCCTCCAAGTCATTTAAGCCGATTCTTTCAGTTCAGCTACTTGGCTAACTTGTGGAGTGACTTTGGGCGTCATCTCCAAAATAGCATTATGGGTGGTGCATATTTCTTGGGGTATTCAACTTCCCAAGTATCATGTGAGGACTTCTCTCTTTGGCATCGCTGGCCATATCAGGCTCACAAGCACATCTGTGAGCTTTAAGTTCCTCCACTTCTTTGATCATTTTCTCAATATCCGCACCAAACTTTTTAAATAACGCGATCCGCTTTTCACTCTGTTTTCAGAAATTGGACCTCTCAAACAAGATCCCCTTCTTTCTTCTTCAATGAGTTTACTTTGCTGATTAACTCATTCCCAAAGTTGCTACATTTTCTACTCCTTCCTACACCTTGGTGACTCATTCTTTCAAGGCCGCGAACTCCTAATGGTCTGCTGAGTTTAAGGCATTCTGATTCACAGTGGTGATCTCAGTTCACAGCTTGCTTAGTTCTTCTTTGTACAACATTATAATAAATTCTTTACTCAACTACTCCTGTAGGGAGCACCAACTTATAAAAATTAACTTAAGTGGTTGATTATCAGCTGTCAACCTGGTAACCTTTTTACTGCACAGGTTCAATCTCCTTGTGCACTTCATCACATTGTATAGCATGTATTAATCAATAATAGTATGGAGACTATTATCCATAGTTGAGATTGAACTATTATTCAGCCCAACGCTTGGCCAGTATTTTCGATTAAATACTCTGTAAGTTGTACTCATAGGAATTCGTTCCCTATATTCTTGTCCACCCAATTTTTGTTAAGATACCCTGGTGACAGTTTCTCTCAGCCCAACACACAGTGGCAGCTATCCCTGATTGTGGTTACTTTGTCTCTAGATCCCCGCTCAATTCTTTACTCTTCTCTCTGAGAGTCTTCCAATTATTGCCTTCTGCAATAATATTCTTGAAATAGAATGACAAAATAGAAGCTGATAGTCTAACTATACACTGAATTAATAATATTACTGTAAACTCTAAACTCTGTAAAGCTACTTTTTTATTATAATAGATCCTAGGGAATTATATAGTAGGGGATTTGGCTGTCTAACCCTAAGTTGACACCTCTTCGATAGAACAGTAGCTGTTGCCATTGTATCACCCTTCCTTGTCTTGGCAGCTATGGTCTTCCCCATCCTGGCTAGGATTCTGTCATCAGACATTCTTGAGACCTCAAATGGAAAGAGTCGGAAAACATGTCCCTAACGTTTTCCTTTTGATCCAAGTGAACCAACCATATTAGGCTAGCGACCTGCTTAGGTAATGGGACTTATTATCTATTCTGGCAGGACAATTCACCAACCAATCTATTTTGTTAGTTGCAGGCAGCATCACTCGCCTTGCAACTCACTATTCATTCCCAACCAGTTGGTGATGAAACTTGACTGATATCAATTGGTACACCTGATAGTTAATCACTATCAGATACCCCTATTTCGTCAGCCACTCCGCCCAGTGAGATCTTAAATATTCATCCAGATTGATCCCCAATGGATACAACCAGATGAATAACCCAAAATCCCCTGAACGTAGTTCCTCCAAAACTCGGGCCAACTGATTTATGATTCACTTCGCCTTAGGGAATTTTTCCCCTAGCGATACCAGGTAATCTAGCAGGCTGGGAATATGGGCAAAAATCCCAACACGAGTCATGAACCAGCAGTTCCTGAATAGTTTGTCTGATCCATACCTCTGTCTTTTTCAGCAGATGAGTCATGATGCTTGGTGGAACCTCTTTTATGGTCCTTCCAGGACTCATACGCCTAGTCTGGCGCAAGCAGCTAGTCCTTCCATCAAATTACTTGAAACGGTAACTAATCCCTCCAAAACCAGGCTGGCTATTGTTTCAACCAACTCTCAGTTAATTCTTCCTCTACCATCAATTCCAGAAATGGACTATAAAACTCTCCTGGATTTGGCTCCTTTTGCTGATGCTCCAATCATTGTCATAGATGATCCAGAGATTATGCCAGTTGCTCTGGATTATTTGTTTCTGGCTGGGTCAGATCTGCTCTCTGAGTTCCTCTTCTGACTTTGTCAATTTTACAAACCCGCTGTTCTGGTCTCCAAGCTCACAATTGGTAACAGTATTCACTTCAAGCTCTCCTACGCTGAAATCTATGCCCAAGCCACCAAGGCTTTGACTTTAGCACTGAATCCCTCTGATCTTGACAACCTTCTGGATCAGGATACTGCCGCTTATGCTCTTCGCTTTGCTTGCCAAGTTCTTTGAAGTTGGTCCAAGAAGCTTCCAGCCTCACCTTGGTCCACCATACATTCAGCTTTAGCTTCTGAGAAGCCCATAGTCGCTGCTTGCAGGATGCAATCCACTCCCTGCATGGCTATCTCTTCTCCGGCGCTTCCCATCAGTATCTTCTGCTGATGGCGTTGATAGGGGGCATTACCTGACAACCCCCATCAAGCATTCCTTCTTCATTGCCAGCCCATATGTCCGGTGTCCTTTATGAAGCTTATCATCAGGATCTCAGGACTAATCTTATGGCTCTGGTACCATATCAGGATTACTTAGGGTTATTCACTGATTGCCTCTTTTTATACTGTTGCTTTCCTCCCCATTCCAGGGTTATGCGATTGGCTTCCTCTGAAATCTCAATTTTCCCTCTCCTAGTCACTTTTTTGCAGGGCTCAGCATCTGCTCAAAGAACGTGATTTTATGTAGGTCTCACTCTTGCAGCATCCAATTGCATATTGATTTCAACAGGCTGTTCATTCCTACTGCAATCCATCCTCCCTCCCCCAAGAGGCGACATAGGTGGAATCATCCCCGTACTGAGGACAATCAATAGAAATAAAAGTTATAAAAATATATCTGTTTTTTTTTCTCTGTGCAGTTTATAAAAAAATTCGAATATCTATTATCAATTTTTATCTTTATTTTTTCATTTTTACTTTTGGACTTGACCTTGTTTTGTTTTAGCGGTCCATCATTTTCCCCAAACTGGGTCCTGGGTACTTAAACCTGCCAGTTTTCTATGGTTCAGAGGTCCTTTTTTCAGACTTGACCTAATCATCAGGACATGACCAACTAAATGGTTCATTGGTCTTTCGGGAAATTTTATATTTTGTCATTGATCCAATGCTTTAGATACTTAGCATGGACTTGATTCACAACTCTTCCATCCAAGAAATTCTTGATGGAGTAAGCATCAGTTGCCATCTTGGTGATCACTTCAAACAGACCTGACCACAACACATCTAATTTGTTTCTTTGTCCAAAACTATGCATATCATAATAGGCAACTCTTTCCCATATTCGATATTTTTCTAAGGCCAGTCAGTTCTTGACCTCCGTCAATTTTTCTTGTATCCTTTTCTTCAAGGTTTTATCAAATGCTTGTTATTTCATATTGATCAGGATACTCATCAGCTGGTTCAGGTATTGCTCAGTACTCATCCCGACGTAGGTTCCACCACCAAATATAAAATTGGTGGCAACGCGGCTTTTCTTCCATATAATAATTCATAAGGTGTCTTTCCCATCGCAGTATGATGACTAATATTGTAGGCAAACATCACCAAACTTAGGTACATTCCACACGTGGAAGTTCTCCTTTGCGACTATTTTCCTCAGCGTTGTGGCCAGCATTCCTTTGACCCATTCTACTAGTCCGTTCATCTCCAGCTGTTATGATACTGACATGACTCCTCAGATCCCCATTATCTCATAAAACTTCAGGATCACATGAGATGTGAAGTTGGTCCCATTGTCACTAAGCAGGACCTGCGGACATCCATGCCAGTATACTACTTGATCCAGGATGAACTTCGCGGTAATGTTAGCATCTACTCTCGCTAAGGCCTTCATTTTAACCCATCTCATCAGATGGTCGATGGCAACCATGATGTACTTGACTCCCCCTGTGCTCTTCGCCAGCGGTCCCATCACATCAATGGACACCATGTGCCAGGCAAATCCAGGATGGATCAGTCAGTATCCAGCTGTATACTCATGTGGTTTGTGCAGCTGGTACTCCATGCAACAAGCTAGATAATCTGCGACATCATAGTTAATTAATTCCCAGTAATAATAATGGCGAATATGGTCAGTTGTTTTTCTCAGGCCTCCATGCCTGAAAATCTTGTGAGCTGCTTGTACTATTGCTGCTCTTTTTAACGATTTCAGGAATCTAACTTCCCGTTGATCATCTCTATTACTTGTCCATCCATAGTCTTGGTGTTTTCCATTGCTTTCTGAAGCGCCCCTTAAATTACTTGGGGTCATCCCCAATTTTCCCTTTGATCATTCTCTGGAATAGCTCATCCACCTGAGGGTATACCAACTGGACCATTGGCAACTGTGATAAGCCATCCACGTTCTGGTGAGAAGCCCCCACTCAGTGGACAATCTCATAATAGTAAGCCTGGAGCTTAAGTGCTCATCGGGCTAATTGTCCTTCCAGCTCTCTTAAATTGTGCAACCAATGCGGCGAAGAGTGGTCCATTACCACCTTAAAGTGCATTCCATAGTCATACACCCAAAACTGCTTGCATGTGTAAATGACCGCAAGGCATTCCCACTCAGTCAGAGTTTAGTTTCTCAAAGCAGCTTAGAGTGTCCAGCTCACATTTTCCACTAGATGTTCTTCCAAGTTCATCTACTTGGCTCAGTATGGCGCTGATCGCTGTCAATGAAGCATCAGTTTGAATGATAAACTCCTGATTGAAATTCAGATAATTTCAAAACTGGCGAATCTATCATTTACCAGAGTAACTCATTGAAGAAGTCCTGGGCCTCTTCATTCCATATGAGTCCTTTTTTAAGATCCTCCAATTAATGGAATAATGGCTCAGTTATTTGGGCAAAGTCCAAAATAAATCTTCTAATAGATTGATGCCCTCGGAACTCATGCCAGTTAATCTCATTTCATCCTGATCAGCAGATTTTCCCCAGTATTGAAACTGTGAATCACATCTCTTGTGCATCCCAAAACTATAGTCAGTTTTTGGGCAGTTACTCCCCAATACTTTTCAAACAAATTTGAGCATCTCCTCTTGCTGGCCTTCCAACATATCAGCGAGTTACTCTTGATCAACCAATAGGTTGATGCTTTTGGTTACCCCAGCAATAATTCCATCTCATTGAGAGTGGAATTTCCTCCATTTGACTGTCAGGAGTTCTCATCATTTCTTAGGTCCAAAACTCATAGACCATAAAATGATATTTTAATATTTTATATATTTTTTGTATTTTTCTTTTGCAATGGGACTTGCAACCTACAAAAAGGTTCAGAGGTCCTTCTTTTCCTCTTCATCCAAACTGGGTCCTAGGTACTTAAGCCTACCAGTTATCATGGTTCAAAATCTTATCCTCTACTAAGATTTAACCAAAAATTGGTTCAGTGGTCCCCTTCTAGGACTTTACCAAAATCTCAGGACATAAACTTTTAATAGTTCAGAGGTTCGCTGGGAACATTGCAATTATTTTCTCTTAGGCTCAATACTTCCAATTAGTATTAACCTTCTTCACTATATGACCAGCAGCACTGTTTCTTCACGTATAGGCTACACTTGCCGACTTTTGGCAATTCTCTTGAATATTAGGCCTTTAATACCGACTGGTTATTCATCCAATAGGTCCTAATTTCATCTCTTATTTCAGCAACTGATGCTTTAGATCCTCATATTCCTTTAGCCAACGGTTTCATCCAAATTGTCCAGATCGTTTTTCTCCTGAAAACAATTTTTCAGCCTTCATGGCCACCTTTAATTACACAGGTCATTCTGGCCTCGTTAGCCTCATTTAATTTCACCTGAATTGATGAACTCGTCTCCAGTAACTTCTGATCAGTGATTGAGTGTTATTGATATAAATGATTTTCTCCACTATCTTAAATTAATCATTTCCTGTTTTGCCTTCGTATCTTCATTAGTATATCAATACAATTCTCTGGATTGATTGCTTCATATTTCGTCCAATGGCTCATCTAAACACTCTCTCCTCAGGACCATTTAAAACGGACCCAATTTTAACCTTAGTTGATCCTGATGCTCCTAAGTACTATTTCCAGTGGACCCAATTCCAGCCCAAGTTTGCCCTGCTGATACTCTTCATCTCAAGTAGATGTCTGGTGGAACTGGTTTCCTTGCATCTCTAGATAGTTCCATATCTAGGCTGCAAGTCCTTTTCCCTGAACTTGAGTATCTTCATTTTGCTTCACTTGGAGCTCCACTGCTGAGCTTGGTGAATGCCACTGAATGTGATCCTCTTCACATTCTTCCTTCAGTAAATTATTTCCAAAATTGGAAACGTCTTCATAGAACATCATTTCTATATTTTTCAACTCAATTACCCCTGTAGTGAACACCAACTTGTAAAAATTTACTATAGTGGATGTTATTGGCAAGCAACCCAGTAACATTTTTACTGCACAGGTTTGGTTTCCTCGTGCACTTTGTCACGTTGTATAGAATGAACTATTAATTTATAATAGTATGAAGACTATTATCCATAGTTTAGTATGAATTATATTTCAGCCCAACGCTCAGCCAGTAATCTAGATTAAATTCTCATGAAGTTATACTTGTAGTGAAATGTTCCATATGATTTTGTCTACCCAATCTTTGCTGAAATACCCCAGTGACTTTTCTCTCTTGGCCCAACACACAGTTGGCAGCTATCCCTGATTGTGGCTCCTTCTTCTCTAGATCACCACTTGGATCTTTACTCTTCTCTTTGAGAGCCTTCCAATTATTGCCCTCTGCAATAATATCCTTGAGACAGAACAACATATAGAATTTGATGAAAGACAACCTTTATACTGAATGGATAATATTACTGCAAACACTGTTTTTATTATAATAAATCCTAGGGAACATATATAGTGGAAAATTTTTCTGTCTAACCCTCAGTTGACACCTCTTCAATGAAACGGCAGCCATTTCCATTGAATCACCCATCCTCATCTCAGCAACGATGGTCTTCCCCATCTTGGTTAGGACTCCATCATTGGACATCCTCAAGACCTCAAAAAGAAAGAGTTGGAAAAAGTGTCCCTAACGTTTTCCTCTCAATCCATGTGAACCAACCATATTTGTCTAGTGACCTGCTTAGGTAATGGGACTTATTACCCATTATGGAAGGTCCCTCACCAACCAATCAATTTGCTAGTTGCAGGCGGCATCACTCACCTTGCAACTTGCTATTCAGTCCAGATTAGTTGGTGATGAAACCCGACTGATCCCAATTGGTACACCTGATAGTTAATCACTATCATATGCCCCTAATTCATTGGCAACTCCTCCCAATGAGAGCTTAAGTATTTGTCTGGATCAGTCCCTGACGGATATTACCAGGAGAATATCCCAAAATCCCCCAAACATAGTTACTCTGAAACTTGGTCAACTGATTTCCAATTTACTTCGCCTTAGGGAATTTTCCCCAGCAATACCAGGTAATCTAAAAGGCTGGGAATATGGTCAAAAATCCCGATAACCTATCTAAGGTCATTGACAAAAAATGAGTTTTGCCTTTGCCAGCCAGGGCTGAGGAAAACGGCTTATTTGAGGCAAAAACCCAGGCAGAAATCGAACTTAACATCCAGAAAATCACAAGATATGCGGTCTCAAAATCTAGCCAGCTACTTAAATTTTCATTTTTTTGAAGAACGACAAATTTGTAGCTCATATCAGATTCGAATAACCACTGGAATCTTCTTGAAGCAACCCCCTATAAATTAAGTCCCAAGATGAGAAAGTCTTTGATTTTCTCAGATATTCTGATCACCCTAATAAAGTTAGAAATTTTTGTCCAGTTTCCTGTATATTTTTTTCAACAAAAAATATATCTCTTTAAAGTTCTGTGATGTCTGGAGTTTGTATTCCTCTTTGGTCTGCACTAACTGCTGTATGTGAGCCCTCCACACACTCCTCCACCTATTCTGCCAGCTCCGCCTCCTCCTATTTTTCTGGACTTTGCCTTGGATTTTACGCCACCCTTCCCAGCTACCAGGGCCTCTTGTCCCTGATGATTGTGGCCAGTTTGTTGTGCGTTTTGCTCCAAAGATTTATATGGAAACACAATACTGACCTTTTAGGACATCTTTTTGTTTTGTTGAGTCACTTGGCCTTGTTGTATCACCTTTGGCCCGTGTCTTTCCCTTCTGCGACATTCTGCGCTCCAGTTTTCCGGAAACATTTGGTAAAATAATTAATATCTACTAGAATATCTCAATATCATTCAGTAGTCTTGGGTGGAAGAATAAACACATCTAGGCTTATCATGTGGAAAGGCTGTTGAGAAATGGTAGGTTGGTATTGATACTTGGTCTTAAGCCTTTAATGCTTTTTCAGGTAAGACAGGCATCCAGGACTTCAGTTATGGACTCCATGATGCACTCTCAGTAGTAGCGTTCTTTTGCCTATTCATAAGGTTTTTATACACCGCCATGCTCCAGGATAGTATGAGACTCCAAGACTACAGGTACTTGCTATGACGGCCGGAGATAGGTCACCCAGTTTCCACTACTTTCTTGTATAACTTCCCGCTCTCAACCTTGATGTTGTGGGAGTGCTATGCTAGAATTATCTGTATGGGTTCATACTCATCAGCCCAAGCATCAGGGGTCCTTAGGAGGCCATGTAACCTCTTAGCTTCACTATTGTCTAAGTGAATAATAGGCAGCCTTGTCAACCCATCAATGTTAATGTGGCAAGCTCTGGCCAATGCTCAATGGTCATATCATAATGCTGGAGATTCAAAGCCCGCCAAGCCAACCATCTAGTGGGATCCTTTATATTCTGTGTTGGGATTTTTGCCCATATTCCCAGCCTGCTAGATTACCAGGAATCGCAATGAGATAATTTCCTAATGTGAGGTGAATTGAAAATTGGTTGACCCTGATTTTGGAGTAACTATGTTTGGGGGATTTTAGGATATTCGCCTGGTCAGATCCGTTGGGATCAATCTGGATGAATGCTCAAGATCTCGTTGGGCAGAGTTGCTGACTAATAGGGGCATCTGATAGTATCTATTATCAGATGTACTGATTAGGATCAGTCGGGTTTTATCACCAACTGAATGGGAATGTAAGTAGTAAGTTGTGAGGCGAGTGATGCCACCTGCAACTAGCAAATTGATCAGTTGGTTTGTGACCTGCCTTAATGGGTAACAAGTCCCATTACCTAAGCAGGTTGCTTGCCAAATATGGTTGGTTTGCTCATATCAAGAGGAAAACATTAGGGACACGTTTTCTGACTCTTTCCATTTTAGGTCTTGAGGATGTCCAACAACAGAATCCTAGCCAGGATGGGGAAGACCATCACTTCTGAGACGAGGATGGGTGAATCAACAGCAATGGTTGCCGTTTCATTGAAGAGGTGTCAACTGAGAATTGGGCGCCAATCCCCCACTATAAATTCCCTAGAATTCACCAATAAAGAAATAAGTTTTGATACAGTATATAGTTTTAAGTAGTACACTTTATCAGCTTTCAATTGTTCTATTCTTTCTCAGGGACATTATTGCTGTGTGCGATAATTTGGAGACTCTTTAAGGAAAAGAGTAAGGATCTGAGCGGAGATCTGGTTAAGAACTGGAAACAAATTGGGGATTGCTGCCGACTGTGTGTCAAACTGGAGAAATTGTTACCAGGGAATCTCAGAGAAGATTGGGTTAGATGATATGAGGGAACGAATCCCTAGTTTGAATATCTCAAGTATTTCAAGTGGAAATACTGGCTGAGCGTTGGGTCAAGATCTAAAAATTTCATTCAACTACAGATAATAGTCATCATACTATTATCAACCGATTATATCAACAATAATACAACACAGATTAATTGCATAAGAACCAAACCTGTGCAAGTAATAAGTTTAAAGGAGTTATTGGCTGATAATAATAATCAGAAAACCTACAAATTTTACATTCTGCAACCAATTCAAGGAGACATGGTTGGTAACCCCTTTGAATAAAGTCCCATATAGGAAAGGGCGGTAGTACTTTACAGCAAGCAAGACAGCAAGGTACTCCCTCTCAGTGACGCTGTAGTTGCGTTCAGCTTTTGAGAGCATCTTGATGAAGAGGGACTTGAGATTATTGACTCCGTGCTCATCCAATTGAGCCAAGAATAGATCTGATGGCGTAATCAGAGCCATCAGTGAAAAACATGAAGGGCTTGCCATAGTCAGGGTGGCGGAGGATCAGCCTTTGTTGTGATAGACTTTTCAGGGTTCTGAACGCTGTCAGAAAAACAGTTAGTTGACTTGTAAGTAAGATATATTCTGGTGGAGAATAGCCCCGATTTTATTAATGCAAAAGCTCTATGAAATTTATGGAATCCTGCTACTCAGAGTAATGTAATTACTCCTAATACTCCGCCAAATACCTCATATTGAACTAACAAGGATACCATCAACCCTTAGCATAATAGGGCTGCGGGCTTCAAGTCCCCCCAAGCACTAGCGTGAATGCATTGCCAATTCCTAAGAGAAACTCACCCCTTTTATAGACTTGAAGGGGGTCCAGGGGATGCAAATCTTTTCTATAAATAATCTCCCTTAGGAGCTCAGGTAAGTGACCAAACAAGCCATATGTGCAAATTGACTGACTTGCGGGAGTATATCAAAAATGCTCCCCCATGATTAGGTCCTGCCAAAAGTCAAACTCATATCTTCAATTAAGCAAGTTTTAATTTATCCAAATTGAGCCTCCACTGCTTAATATAAATCCCCTGGTATCTTGAAATAGCTTAACTAATAGGAGGCGTAAAATTAATAAGCATCGCTTGATTCATTAAGCCTAAGTGGTGTTAGCATTACCATTTTTGATATTAGACTCATATAAATTTGTAGTTTAAAGTTATTCTATGAGTTTAAGTTAACAGACTCAAGGTTTAACACTAAGGAACTGCTTATTGTTGATGTTCTAAGCTCACTCAGCACCAGTCAAATAAAAATTTGCTAGGATTCCAACAAACCCGGCCTTCTGTTAATCCCCCCAATGGAACGGAGTGTTATAGCTAAGAGGCGGATGAGGGGCTCAAAAGTTGGGAATATGGGGATGAATTGATATAGATAACCCATCATGTCCAAAAATAATTAGATGTTGCAAAGGGTTTTTGGCGCAGGCATCTTGGATATAGCTTCAACCAGATCTTGTAGAGGTTGAATCACATCTTGAGAGATAGCATGCCCAAGGAAATCCAGCTTCTTCAAAATAAATTACATTTAGAGGGCTTCAGTTTAATGTTAGATTCCTGCAAGTGTTGGAACACTTTCTTTAGGTGCGTAAGGTGCTCCTTTGAAAGTCTTGGAGAAAACTGTGATATTATTGAGGTAGATAATCTCATAACTAAGCTTATAATCCTGGAGAATGTGATCCATCTTCCTCTGAAAAATTTCAGGTGTATTGCAAAACCCCTGAGGTAGCTGAGTGGGTTGGAACAGGCCCTCACTGCATATCAGGGCACATTTCTCCTGGTCCTGTGGAGAAAGATCCATTTTCTAATACTCATTAGCCAAATCCATAGCGAAAAAGAACTTAGATCCAGAGAGTTGATCCAGAGTTTCATCAATATAAGGAGGATAATTATTCTTTTTTGTGAGGTTGTTCAGTTTGAGGTAGTCCATAACTACCCAATGACCTCCATTTTTTATTAATTATCAGTAGAAGAGGGGATGATCAAGGGCTTTGGGAAGGCACCAGAAACCCAGCATCCACAACTGTTTGAGCTCTGTCTGCATCTATAGCTCCTCAACTTTTGTTTTGCGGTAGAGTTTGGATCATATGGTATGATCATATCCAACATCAATGGTAGAAGTCCAACACTTCATGTGACTATAGTCAGTATCAGATTTAGAGAGAATGTCGCTATAGGCTTTGAGTAGAGTGTGTACTTTGTCAAGCTCAGCTGGGGTTAGTTTCTCAGAAATATTAACGGTAGGCAGTTTAAATAACAATTGTTCAGCAGGTAAGCCCAAATCCGCCATAGACCCAATATAATGAAATTGCTTGATGTCCTCAATGGTAATCAGCAGGCCTCTTCCGATCTCCTGATGTTTTTTAAACCATGTCCTTTGGATAGATTGCTCAGCAGGAGTTTGATAGGTCGCTGATAGGCTGGTCTAGCACACCTGGAAGTACTCTGGGCTCTAGAGGACTATCACAATCAACGCTAGTTAGGTGCAATAAGCAGTTGTGGAGGATTGCAGGGAAAATCTTAGTGTCAACTAACATTTGTTCACCTGCCTTAATTACTACCTTCTTAGAAGCATAAAAAACCCTCTAGGGCGTCCACTATATCAGGTAGCTTTTTGTATTTGGCTCCACGGTTATGTAGTGTAGGGATAATGTGGAGGAGGGGTACTCATCAGTGCAAGCATATTCCTTGTTATTAATCTCATTGTTGATCAGAATCAGAGGAACCTCATATTTAAGCAGAGAAAATTTCCTTTGTTGAAATTCTGATAAGACTGGATGATAATCCCAATTTAGCTGTGGCGGATTGGTTTAAATCTGCCAACAAAAATTTAGTAGTTTACTTTTATTTGAGCGCCTTGGATAAGCCGATACTGAGCCAGGAAGGATAGTTATTAATTTACCTCCAAATAAGGCGATAAGGTGATGTCAACTCACACCGATATATTTCCTAGATCTCCTCAAACTAAGGCAATAGCATTTTGAAGAATAATAGACTCTACCAGAATCTCTCAGATGTTAGGATGAACTAATGAGAGTACAGCGATAAAGAATAGCCTAAGAAAAAGGTCTAGGATCTACCAAAGTCATTGGTATATATATGAGACCAAATGATTGGAGTAGGAGGATTGTTGGTAGGAAGAAGGTAGTAGCTTAACGAGTCTGCTATTAAATATTAAATTAAATCAAGTTTTGTGGTTGAATATAAGTGCAATATATCTGCTAATTTCTTTAAGTTGTCTTGAGGACTGGCAATGTCCATATCATCCATCTGTTGCTTAGTGGAGTTGACCCTGTGCAACCCCTACGTCATATCCCAACTATATCACAAAAATTATAAAAAATGGTGATCACTACAGGTGGCATTGATCAACAACCAAAAAATACTCTCCAATTGCCAGCCATGATGCATAAGGCCTGCATTGATGGGGAATTCTCATGGAACACTGTGACAGCTAAATATTTGGAACTTAAACAAGCTTTAGACGTAATGCTCAAGAAGCACCATGTCACAATTTTAACTAGATAGATTCCTTCCTATAGTATCAGGACTAGGGGTGTCAGTTAGTCAGGTGTAATTGCTGTCTTATCGCCTAGTTCATTACTACTTTATGTTTTTTTAGTACTAGATGACTACTTTATGTTTTATTATTAATTTGAGTTTAGGTTTGACTGAATCTGCATCTGCTTCCAAAATGGCAATTTGAGAATTTGTTGTGGGTATTTCAATGGAAAGCCAATGAATCCATTATGAATCATCCAAAAATGATAACACTGACTAATTTGGAGCACCGGTAACTTATGCCAAGGATGCTTAAAGTTCCATTAAATATGAATTTATATACAACTGACCAGCAACTCATGCCAAGGATGGATTGACTTAATTTTTTATTCAGTGATCAAATGAGCGGATTAGGAGGGAATCGCTATTATTTATGAATGAATGAATGAAATTTACAATTAGATAGAGTTCTGACCTGGATGACTGAGGGATTTCAGAGGCGCAGTAGCCTAAGTATAAATGGTCGTTCATAACCTCCAAATAAACAGCTTTTTTCGCTAATTTACTTTTAGTTGTTAGTAGTTTTTGGCTAGGTTAGAAATAGACGGGGCAGGAAATCCCTGATAGGCGTGGGTGATCATGCCTGGAGTGGGCAGTGCTGCCAGCTCCCATTCCTCCTCCCTATGATGAACTGGTGGGATCTTGTCAGCTGGCCACCAATGATGGATGATGATTGGTTACCAACCTTTTAGGGTGCAGCGCAGGAGTGCCTTAGCCACCCAAGGTGGGGGATGGACTTACCAGGGCATGCCTAGATGGGTTGATGAAGGGTCACAAGGTTGGGGCAGCGTGAGAGTGCTTGAGCCACCCAGGATGGTGGAAGGACTCACTGGGGCACATGCTGAGGACACCTGGGGCTAAGGTGAAGTCGTTGGTGGTTGGTTAGTAGGTTGGACGAAGGCTTATAGTGGTTGGTACACCAGAGGAGGCAAAACAGCAAAGGCCCAACCAGTCTTCATACTGGTTAGCCTGGCACACTAGCGGAGCCCATGGTCATTTTTGTGACACATGATAAGCTCCTTTAGGAGCACAATGACGTAATGAACCAGCTCAGCAACATTTTCAGTCAAATGTGGGTCTTTGAACAACAAAATAGGCAACTTGCTAATTCTTAGAAGACACTACTGAATGATTACACTGTACAGACAAAAGTTAAACGGCACCTCCTACCCTCAGCGCCATCATTGGGAAGTGGATGAACTACAGGGCCCGCTTGGGAAGAATTGTATTATGATGTTCATGAGGCTGGGTACCCAATTGAGGAACCTTTCACCAAAACTAAAAGCGACGTGAGCTACTCTGCCCATGATGGCAGCCTTGGAGACCATTATGTCTTGGTGAACCAATTCCCCAGGTGATGGCCATACTGCCCACCAAAGGGACCCATGCTACCACTGAAGAAGCTGATAATCCATGCGCCGCTGGCGCTACCAAACCAGCATCTAGCGTGATATTGCCTATGGGTCTTGACCAATTTCTCAGTACGCTCCAAAGGCTTACAGTTACAAATGGGAGGAGTAAGTTTGTATTAATAATTTACCTCTGTTTGACCGTGATGGTAACATCCATGAGATCTTTAAATAATTCAAGTTTGCAGCTGAAGGAGCCTCTGATCGGCGCAAGGCAAAATTGCTGTTATTCAACTTGGATGTTGGAAGCACTGAAAAAGTCACTCGCTATCTTCTAGAAGTTCCATTTAATATCAAGAGGTGAACGATACTGTGCTGCAGTTGTTTGGGAGTACTGCAAAGATGTTGCATTGAAATGCTGAATTTTTGACCATTGGATTCCAGCTAATGAGTCCCTCGCTGCATTTGCTGAACAATTTATGGCGAAAGCCCACATGCTAATTGGGGCAGGGAGTCTATCTGAATCTAAAGTGGGCATTGCAATGACTCTTTGCAGTAAAGCCATACTGTGAGCTTTAAAACATCATGGCTCCAGTTTTGCGGATGACGTACCCCTGCTCAAGAGTGTTCAATTTTTTCACCGCCTATCTGCTACCTTTACTCCTCCAATATATATTGGAAAAATATAACAGCTGTCTCTGGAGCTTCATATTTGGGAAATTCTTCCACCCTGATCATATTCCGCCTATTAACACCCTCCCTTATTATAATGCGCCTTTCCCTCTCCAAGTTACCCAGAAACTTAACTCTCAGTCCAGACCTGATTATGACAATCGCCAGAAGCCCAATTTTTGGCCTGAGCCTGTTTATGCCAACCAGCAGCAGCCAACCTATCTCCCTGGCCCTGTGTACGCTGATCACCAACAATCAAACTTTTGGTCTAGGATTCCTTATGAGAACCAAGGATGTGGGCCCTATGGGGTAAATTTTTTATCTCTCTCCCTAGCCACCTTTTCCAGAGTTGCCCCAACCGTTAAGTTCACTAAATACAGCAGGATCAGTACTACCAGGGAAAAAATGGACTGGAGTAGAGATAGGACTCTCTACCTCTGCTATCCCAACCTCAAACGCCCCACTTGACCCTATCAAAGTATACTAAGTGGAATCCCCTCATTATGATGATGAGTTTCTATATCAACAGCCTGTTGGAGGGATAAATGTACTGACATAAGCGCAAGCCAAGGCTGCGGCGGAAGAAGGACCTTAGGAGCAACCAAAGCCATGTGACTGTAAAATTTTGAACAAGTTTCTCCAGACAAGTCAGGCCCGTCCTCAGAAGTTCCTTCCCTGAAAGGAGTAAAGTTCGCCCTTTCAGTAGACGCTAAAGCTAAAGAATACCCTAAAGTTGGTGATAGATTTATGAGCTTCCTTGGGAAAAAAGAATATTTAAATGTCCACATAACAAAACAGTAAAAGTTTTTTCTTCAGAGTGCCCATACTGTGACATTTTTATAGCAAAAAATCAAGTCTAAGCTATAATAAATACGGGCGCCCTGGTCAATATAGTTTCTATTAAGTTTGTAGTGAAGTTGACGTTAAAACCTGATGTAGAACATCAAATGAAATATGGGACTGCTGAAGTGGAAAGCACGGTCTCTGATGGAGCGTACAGTGCGCTACCTCTGCGGTTTGTGTCAATTGTTATTGTAGCTCCAGAGATTGTGTTACTGAAAAGTAATTACAACCTGTTAATTGGAACTGCATTCCAGTGACACTTCGAGGCCTTCATTGATATGACATAGGAGACTTTCAAAATTTTGGGGCAGCGGATCCTAATTTGTTTTACCTTCAGCGGAGTGCTGAAGAACCTGTGCATATGGGATATGTCAACCTTGCATATAGTGACGGTGTAATTTCAGTTTTCTACCATCAACAGAAGAAGAAGACCCAGGCCCTCCCCCAGCAGATTTATGAATATCAAGGGCTGCCTCTCAGAGCTGCCAGGTCTAAATTATCCCCTCCGGCCACCAAGTAATAGTAAGCACCAGATTGGAGGTGGAAGTATTATCCAGACTCAATGGGGAGGTCATTGGGTCTTATAAGCAATTGCGGCTTGAGCACCATGTAGCTTCAGGCGTTATAATACCAGGAGATGGGTAGATCAAGGTTTTACTAGAGAATTTACAAAAAGAACCATTTCAAAGTCTCCAACATCAAATAGTAGCATATTTACATTTGACCCCTGTTGAGGAGGTCCTTCAGGTTCAAGAGTTTGAGTCACTAAATGAATTGGGCCTACCCATTAAACAAAAGCCTGGTGTAATGGCGGTGGTACCGCGCAAAAATTTAATGGGGTTATTGGAAGAGCAGAAAGATCAGGTGATAGATTTATTAAAAAGAATAAGGAGATTTTCGTTGTCAATGGCCACAGTTTAGGGTGCGCTTGGAGGGTGGTCCATTGATTGGACACTGGGAATCATTCCCCATCAGGTCTCACCAATCCGCAATTTGAGGGCATCTGAAGAAGTAATTACTGAGGAAATTGAAAAGCTGATGAAGCAAGGGATTCTTGAACCATCAAAGAGTTCATGGGCTTTGCTCATTCTTATTTTAGAAAAGAAGGTCAGTACCAACTGGGAAATGATAGACTACAGGAAGCTCAACAGTATCGTCAAAAAGGACTTGTATCATTTTCCGCGGATTGACAATGCTTTGGATCAATTAGAAGAAGTTTGTACTTATTGGCAATGGATTTGATATCAGGTTACTGGCAGTTCAATTTGCCCATGGCGGAACAGGAGACTTGCGCTGTAATCAAATTCAAGAGGCTCATTCA
This sequence comes from Massospora cicadina, assembly GCA_022478985.1. Taxonomy (NCBI): domain Eukaryota; kingdom Fungi; phylum Entomophthoromycota; class Entomophthoromycetes; order Entomophthorales; family Entomophthoraceae; genus Massospora; species Massospora cicadina. Next base: position 34,488 of record JAKSZP010009233.1, read on the forward strand.
ACCAACACGTATGCCTCATGGGCTGTGTAATGCCCCGGCTACGTTCCAACAGACTATGGACATCATCCTTGGCGACCTGAAGCTGTCACGCATTCTTGTGCACCTTGACAATATCAATTTATTCTCCCACACTTTTTCTGAAAACCTTACCCGTTTGGAGGAGTTTTGAAAGCTTGATGAGAACAACATCAAGATAAAGCCCAATAAATAACACTTCTTCAAGGGCTAACTGTAGTACCTTGGGTTTGAAAACATGAAGGGAAGTAAACCGCAGCTAGCTAAGGTGAACGCTATCCAGAAAATGACCCCTTCAAGCAGCAAATGTAATGTACATTTATTTTGGAGACGGTTGGTTACTACTGACGCTTTATACCAAATTTCAGCTGTATTGGAGGTCTGCTGTTTGAGTTACTAAAAAAGGATGCCATGTTTAAAATGGACAGAACGTTGACAATGCTCCTTTGATTACTTCAGATGGCATTAATCAGTGCGCTAGTGCTATGCTATCCAAATTTTGATAAAGAGTTTATCCTTCATATGGATGCATCTCTTTAGCTGTTGGGGCCGATCTATCCTAAAAGAATGACGAGGGGAAGAAGCACCCAGTTGTGTACTGCAGCCAGAGCCTGAACTGCCACAAATGCAATTTTACCATGTTTGGGTGAGAGTGCTTAGCAAGATCTATGCATATAAGCAATTTAGGGTGTACTTTCACGGAGTGAAGTTTAAATTAGTAACTGATCACGCTTCGTTGTGCTGGTTGCAGAGTTTCAGATGTCCTGTAGGGCGGCTGTACCAATGGGCTCTCAAACTTCAGGCTTATCATTTCAAGATACTTCACCAACCTGGAGCCAAATACCAAAATGTAGATTGCATATCGAGATTACCCACAATTGCTGTTACAGAGGATCTGAGCGGTGTATTGTATGACAAAATGCTCAGTGGCAGTTCTGACAACAAACCGCTGCAAGTTAAAAAGGCATTAAATGAGATGCAAGCCTTTACCTTATAGTGGAATAGTGAGTTGTACAAACGGATTGAAAGATCTAAGGTGAACTTTCAGTGACCCTCAGCACTGCCAAGCATTATTATGAGCGCACATAAGGCAGTCAGATATGGTGGATTGCGTAAAATGTTGGAATTGTTGCGCCCTTAGTATTATTGAAAAAGTATGAGCTTAAACGTGCTTGAGACAATTTCTTGCTTCCACTAGTGTCAAGTGGAAATGCCATTCCGCCAGAAGGCCTCTTATTGGGTAGTAAAACAACATTTGCATGATATACAGTTTCCATTGATGTTGTTGGACCTCTGCCTATAGTAATGAACTGGTCTAAATACATTCTGGTGGCAATCACCCACTTGACCAGGTGGGTGAAGCATGGGCGATATAGGAATTTGGGGGCGGTCACAGTGGCAAGTTCATAATGGAATGTATAATTCAGCGACATGGCTGCCTTTAATTCAACCTAAGTAATAATAGAACCAACCTCACCTTTTAAATCCTTCCAAAGCTAAACAAGCTGATAGCCATCCGCAGTGTTCTGATGACCCCATTTTACCCCAAGTCCAAAGGTATTGTTGAGTGAGTTAATGGGACCTTGGTGAACATACACCAGAAATTGGTAACATATCGACCTTCAGATTGGAGTTTCTCCATTCCGCCGCCATCTCTGCCTACAACATTGGCTATCACTCTGCATTGGGGAAGAATACCTTTAAGTTAATATATGGATGACACCTAGCTCTTCCTGAACTTCTTTATGCCTGCGTAGAAGATACTGGCGCAATGGATCTGCATCATTGCTTGACTAACATGGTGAACACTTTAATCAAGCAAACTGAAGCGTACACTTTCAGCCTGGCCAAAAAATAAAGAATCAGGCCATCAAATAGATATAACGTAGCGGGATATCCCAGTACAAAGAAGGAGAGATGGTTCTATCCCATGACCAGCATTGGTTCAGTCATAAGCATAAGTTTGCCAAAATTTAGGTTGGTTCATTTAGGCTAACTGAGAAAATGGGTATTGACGCCTACACTATCAAAGACCCCACAAGAGGTCAAATCATTAACCAAGTGCACACAAAGTTCCTCCAGGCGCATAAACAAAAGGAGACTTATCATTTAGTTAAAGGGGGGTAATTTTAAGATTCTGATATGACTGGACAATAAGCCCCATTTAGCTGCGGCGGAAAGCTAAAATATGCTAACAACAATTTAGTAGTGTACAAATCTTCAAGCGCCTTGGGATAAGGCGATACTGGGCCAGGAAGTATAGTTATTGGATCGCCTCCAAATAAGGCAATAAGGTGATATAGATTTACAACGAATAATTACTAAAAGTGCCTCAAACTAAGGCAATATCAAATTGAAGAATAATAGACTCTGTTGGAACCTCATAGATGCGAGGATGAACCAATGAGAGTACAGAGCTAAAGAAATGCATAAGCAAAAGGGTTAGGATCTAACAAATTTATTGATATATAAGTGAGACCAAATGATTGGAGGAGGAGGATTATTGTTAGAAAGAACTGAGTTGAGTAGAATGAGTATGCTATTAAATATTAAATTAAATAAGGTGGTGTAGTTGAAGCTAATTGCTTCATATTTATTAATCTCTTTAAGTTGTCTCAAGGACCACAATTTCCATATTGTCCGTTCAATGCTCAGTGGTATTGACCCTGTGCAACCCCTACGGCGTAGTTCAACTATATTATAAAAAATTATATTACCATTTTTCAAGTTAATGATCTTATCATGCTCAAGCATTCTCAATGTAACAGTATTCTTCACTGTCACTGAAGTCCAAAAGCGGTCTTGAAACTGAAACTTGTATAGAGCAAAATATGAAAAGATGGAGAGAATATAAACTACTTTTAGTGTTAGTAAGCGTCAATAGAATAGGGCGCGTGGGGACATGGTGCCTCAGGTACCTTTGTGCCCCGTGAGATCAGGATCTTTTACTGCCTTATGGATCAATCACATGGATGGTACCCTCATTGTACTACATTTTCTTCATGACCATAGCCGTAGGGCAGCACCTCTCATGCTTTGGAAAGCAGGGACATGATTTCTGAAGATGATTCCACCAATTCTCATATGCTTGATGCTTCCTATTTTTAATTTTCAAAGCCTTCAGAATATAATCATTTGCTTTGGTTTGAAAAACAATTGATTGAGGCTCAATTTGTGAGCATATATTTTAGCTTGCTTGTCATCTTAGATCCTGACAATGCTCCCCTCAATATCCTGTCAGATGGGGGTATAGGGCCAAAGGAACTGGCCATTAACTCTTTTCACAATTGCCCCCTGATTGACATTGGCAATGAATTACTTAAAACTACCTTTTATATTACCTTATAAGGTCCAGACTAAAGGATGTAAAGCTTATTCTGTTGACTTTTAGGAGAGTGTCTATAACTCTCCTGTTTCCAGAGTGGTGGTGCTTGGTGCACAGAGCCAACACATAGAAACTAGCCATTAGTACTAAAGCTAATAGCGCCCAGAAGAGGGTGCTGGAGCAAATAATAACTAAAACCAAGAAGTGCGATCAAGGAACACCCAAAAACGACGTGGTGCACAAGGAGAGGAGAGGTAAACAGCCCAGGTTGGAGGGGACTGGACGAACCAACGGTGCACTTGGGAAAAATAGGATTGTGTTCAAAATGGCAAGTTAAATGGAGCGCGAGACCTCCTCAAAGGGGTTCACGCACATAATCTTTTGGAATAACATTTTAAAAAATGGTAAAACAGGGGGGAATTTTTATCTTAGGAAGTTGACCAACAAGGAATGTTAGTTGAGGAAAATGTATTTAAGCTCAGACGGGTGAATTGGGGTTACGCTGCAGTGGGCCCAAGCACTGACTCACCAATAGGGCAATGCTGCCATCCAAATTAGTTTAATAGGCTGAAACCAACTTCACATAAGTGATTGATTGAAGTTGGATTTGACCCAAGTGCATTATATTGTAGATGGAACAGGTTTCAAACCCCATTCCTCAACTACTGAATCGAACTGTCCGCCTTTATTTGGTAGATAGTTCATTTTAACACCTGCCCTGACGTCAGGGGCTGGGCACTTGGCACCCCACTAGTACCAACCTGGGCATATTTTGCCCATACCCAGGCTGGTCTAGGGTGTGCTTCAGTTCTGGGAGGCCCTGTAATTTCACCTTCTGAGCCTCCTGGCGCCCAGCCTTGTCCTTGGGGTCGGTCCAAATTATAATGTCTTGGGACCATGACATTACCCTCTCCTCCCAATGGGGCTTAACCCTCCTCCAGGGGCTTGCGCCAGGGAAAAGTTCTTGTGGGCAGGGGCCAACTTCATAGCAGCAATGGTCGGTTTGGGTTGAGATCCAGCATCCTGGGGGAAACGCTCGTAAAAGGCTTCAATCAGATCTTGGGCATGCACACAGTCGCGCACTGGAACCCAACTGTTCTCTGCAGCGTCAAAGACCTTCCAGGATACCAGGTACTCCAGTTCTCTTTTAACGCGGTGGGAGGCAACTATCTCTTCCACCTCCCACTCAGGCGCCCCATCCACAAGATAGGCCTCAGGAGTCTCTGGTGGGGGGCCTTCAAACAACATCAATTTACTCTCATGAAACACCAAGAAGATCCAAAATGAAGGAGGAAGATCCAGCTGGTATGAGGCATGGCCCACCTTTCTAACAACGCGGTAAGGGCCAATCCTCTTAGGTCCTAGCTTTTTTCATGGCTGCTTGATAGAGATGTTATGAGCATCAAGCATCACGAGATCCCCTTCCTTGTATGTGGGACCCACTCAGTGCTTCCCATCAGTGTTCTCCTTATACCTGCATTGCCGCCTCCAAGCTTATGGAAACCCCCTGGTGGACCTTCTTGATTGTCTTGAAAAAGTTCACTACCGCTTTAACCTTCGACCCACAGCTGGGCTCCATGTTAAAGGTGGGGTTAAAGCCATGGCTGGCGAAAAATGGGGAACAACTGATCAAGGAGTGCAAGGTATTATTGTAGCTAAACTGGTCCATTGGAAGGTGAGAAGCCCAATCTAAATGATCTGCGGCGGTGTAACACCGCAGGAACTGCTCCAAGCACTGGTTCACTCGTTCAGTCTGCTCATCTGATTGTTGGCGATAGGCAGTCAAATGGCAAGGTCGAATCTGGAGAGTCTTACACAACTCTTCCCAAAAGACAGAGGTAAACTGGGGTCCCTTGTCACTGATAATCTCTTGGGGAACTCCATGGAGCGCAAACACCTGCATGACGAAAAGCCTGGCCATCTCAGCCGCGGTTATTGTAGTTCTTCACGGAATGATTTGTGCAAGCTTTGTAAACTGGTCCACCACCACCATGATGGCATTGTAACCATCAGAGACAGGTAGTTCTACAATAAAATCCACTGATAGGGAAGTCCAGGGCCCTTCAGCTTTCTGGACAGGTACCAACGACCCTGCTAAAGGTTGACGATTTGGCTTCATTTGGTTGCAGACTAAACATTCCTTATAGTACCGCCCCACCTGAGAAGGCAAGCCCTTCCAATTGTATGTGCGCCGGATTAACTCTAATGTCTTCGCTTTACAAGGATGACCAATGGTAAGTCCATCATGATGGTCCCGGATGATTTCCAAGAGAAGTGGTCCAGCAGGAACCCGTAGGCGCCCCTGGAACCACATCATCTCATCCTTCATGTGATAGCCCCTGGAGAGATCCTCTTAATTCAACTCGCACTTTGCAAGTAACGTAGTATATTCCACTGCCAGCGGCTGAGAAAGGACTACCTTCCTGAACATACTATATTCCTCTGCGTTTTCCAGAGGTGCAAGCGCTGGCCCGTTGTCCAGGGGAGAGGGTCGTTGAGGCAGAAGTTTACTTGGAAGAATCATCACCTAGGTGTTGTGAACTTCCACCTCCTTGGGATCAAACGCTAAAGCAGGTTTGCAGCTCAAAGCATCCGCCAAACTATTATCCGTGCCCTTAGTGAACTCATACATGAATGTGAATTGGGCAAGGGTCTCATGCCAACGGGTATGCCGTGGGGTTAAGACATGAGGAGCACGGTAGTACAGCAAGGCACGGTGGTCTGTACATACCTGGAAAGGTTGGGGTGAGCCATGAAAGTGGTGACGCCAATAAGTCAGCGCCTCCACCACTGGTAATAACTCCTTATCATTAATTGGCGTAATTCAACTCTGGTAAAGACATTTTCCTAGAAAAATATCCCACCAGATGCTCTATCCTATCTTCGCCTACTTGTAACAAGACAGCTACTATGGCGAAGTTGGAGGCATCAGTAAACACAATGAACTCCTTTGAAGGGTCGACATGGCGAAGAACTGTCATGGACAACAGTGTGCACTTTACTGCTTGGAAAGCATCCTCCAAAATGGGGGACCACTGAAGCACCTTGGCACCGTTAGCCTTGTATAGGGGAGCCGCCACCTCAGATAGATTAGGAGTGAACTTCTTGAGGAACGTGCACCTCCCCAAAAAGCTCCTCAATTCCTTGACTGAGGTGGGGGTAGGACACTCAAAAATCGCCTTCTCCTTGTCTGGAATTATCATGTGTCCTTGGTCAAACACAACGTTGCTCAGAAACGTGACCTGGGACTTGAGAACTCGCACTTGAAAATCTTCAACGTAAGGCTGGCTGCCTTTAACCGCTCAACCACTTTCCAAAGGTGGACTGCATGGGACTCCTGATCAGAGGAAAACACCAGGATATCATCCATGTAAGCGACCGCGCATACCCCTAACAGGTCCCCCAACGCGGCATCAATGCGGCGTTGAAAGATAGCAGGGGCATTTTTTAAGCCCAAAGGGCATGACACTAAACTGGAAAATCCCTTTTCTGGTATGGATGCGGTCAACCACTCTGGTCCCTTTTTAATCTGGATCTAATTGAACGCATTGAGGCAATCCAGCTTAGAGAAGACCTTCGCCTTCTCCACATAGCGTGCAATATGTGAATCTAAAGGGATGGGATGGAGGTCTGGTACATTAACGTTATTGATGTTACCATAGTCTACGCGGGGGCGTAAAGTACCATCAGACTTCTCCACAAAGAGTAGGGGGAGCATACAGGGGAGGTACGCTGAAAAATCGCACCTTTGGCTAACTGTTCCTTCACCCACACATCCAACGCCTCTTCCTCCCGGACAGTCAATGGGTAAATAGTGGAAGAGATATGCACCAGATCCACTGTGATCTTGAAGTCACAATCAGACTCGGAGTGCTCAGGGAGTGTGTTGGCAGATGCTGCATCAAAAGAGGATTCCAAACCCTCCAAGCAAGAAGGTATAGGAATTTCCACTGAGGGCTTCTGCATTGAGTCAAGGCGACAAGGGAGACGGTGGGACAATGGGTAATTTGCCTGGGGCGTTTTTTTTTTGACAAAGGCACAATGAATGTGCAACCATTCTTCATGGAGAGAGACATGATATACTCCTTCAGGTTGGTTCAAACGTCAAACTTTCGCCACCACTCCACACCAGAATGATATGGAACAGGAGGTTTTTGACCGCACTGAAGTGATCAGACAAGTGGTACTTGCCAACATGATAGTCCACCGTCCCAATGATCTTCAGAGTGGGAATACATTGGGACGCCCCTCCCCTAACCATATCACCTGGCAAGTAACTCAGTCCAAGGTAGTCAGCTAGGTACTGATCCATAAAGTTCCCAGAGGCGCCAGTATCCACCAAAATAGTGGTGCAGAGTTTCCCTAAAGGGGAGGAGTAAATGGCCCAGGTTGGAGGGGACCTGGGCGAACCAACGGTGCACTTGGGAAAAATAGGATTGTGTTCAAAATGGCAAGTTGAACGGAGCGCAAGATCTATTTTAAGGGGTCCATGCACATAATCTTTTGGAATAACATTTTAAAAAATGGTAAAACGGGGGGAATTTTTATTTGGGAAGTTGACCAACAAGGAATGTTGGCCAGGGAAAACGTATTTAAGCTCAGATGGGGGAATTGGGGTTATGCCACAGTGGGCCCAAGCACTGACTCATCAATAGGGCAATGCTGCCATCCAAATTAGTTTAATAGGCTGAAACCAACTTCACTTTAGTGATTGTTTGAAGTTGGATTTGACCCAAGCGCATTATATTGTAGATGGAACAGGTTTCAAACCCCATTCCTCAACTAACTGAATCAAACTGTCCGCCTTTATTTGTTAGATAGTTCATTTTAACGCCTGCCCAACGTCAGGGGCTGGGCACTTGGCACTCCACTAGTACCAACCTGGGCATATTTTGCCCAAACCCAGGCTGGTCTAGGGTGTGCTTCAGTTCTGGGAGGCCCTGTAATTTCACCTTCTGGGCCTCCTGGCGCCCAGCCTTGTCCTTGGGGTCAGCCCAAATTATGATGTCTTGGGACCATGACATTGACCTCCAGGTCAATGGTGATAAAAGAGAATGAGAGCAAATAATTAAAATAGGTAAGGAGGGTCAGCCAACATTAAAATTGGGATGTCTCCATATCAGTGGTGGTGATAATGCCTTGTGTGGCTAGAGCTTGAAACCGTACAATTTCATTGACTAAGTCCCTTATAGCTAAATCTGAGTTCTTAGGAGCGGAGGTTTTGAGCAAATGCTGTACACTACTTGGGAGCCAGGGAGCACGTCCATATAGGGCTTCAAAGGGGGCATTTTAATGAATTAGTGGCAGCTTATTTGGTAGGCAAGCAACGCGCTGGGTAGATAATAAATTTTAGCAGGCAGGGTCAGAGGTGGCCATCTTCTGTAAAATAGAGACAAGGGTAACATTAGCACGTTCCATCGCCCCCTTGGTTGATGGGTTGTAAGGGGCGGCGAAACATTGGCTGGTTCCAAAAAGCGAAGTAAATTCTTGGACTACCTGCGAGGTGAAGATTAACCCATTGTCTGAAAGTAAAGTATATGGGCATCCATGCTGGGTGAAAATAGATTAAATAAAAAGAGAGCCATGGCTTTTGCAGTAGCATAGGGGACTGAAATTTCTTTGACCCATTTAGTCAGGTGGTCCCCAGTAGGAGGATATATTTATGGCCATGTAATCCAGTAAAGAGAGGGCCTATCACACTGATGCTAACGATGCTAAAGGTTCCCATTGGGGCAATGACGAGTGTTGTAATAAAGGATTGGCTTAGTCTTGGTATTGGCAAGTCATAAATGCCTTCAAGACCTCTTGGATAGTCTCCACCATTTGGTCCCATTAACATAATAACTTCAACAATTTGTTTTTCTTCTTAACCACCCCATATCTCACAGTAATAAGGCCCTCTAGGATAACATCAGTTGAGGAATAAGGGAGGACATAAGGGATCCATTTCTTATTAACCTTCTTGTAGAGCAGCCCATCCTTGATTTTAGTGTCTCAGGTCATTTTTGGAGCTCAGCTTGGACAACAGAAGTTTCCAGCTCCTAACGCTCAGATCATCCATTCAGTTCATGCATTTGGTCCTCTTTGAGGGTCAAAGCTGCTAGCACCAGCATCAAGGAATCGCCGTTGGCATTTTGGTGGATCATGCCCATGTGATGAACAATGGTGAAATTATAGCTCTGCAGTCATAAGACTCATCTTGCTAAACTGCCATCTGGGTTCTTCATCTTCTGGAGCCACCGGAGCAAGGAATGGTCAAAAGATGATGGTAAAGTGGGTACCATAGAGATAGGGCCAAAAATGTTTGATGGCTAGCAGGACAGACAGGCATTCCCTCTGAGTAACGCTGTTGTTCTGTTCAGATTTACTCAGTGTCTTGCTAAAAAGTCTAATGGATGGTCAACCTGATTTTTGTCATTCTGGGCTAGATAGCCCCAACGGCGACATTGCTCACATTCATTAACAACAAGAAGGGTTGTCCAAAACGTGGGTGGACTAAAATGAGTTTAGTACATAAAGACCTCAATGCATTACAAGCCTGTTCTTGTTCAGGCCGCCATTCAAACAGCACGTTCTTCTGCAAGAGGTAAAATAGAGGCTCGGCTAGTTCAGAAAACTGATGGATAAACTGAAATAATAGCTCTCCATGCCTAGGAACACCTGTGTATCCATTAAGCTCTGGGTGCATGACACCTTTTCTATGGCGTCGACTTTGTCTAGCTTGGGCTGGATGCTATCCTTTCAAACTTTGTATTACAGAAACTCCATTTCTGACTGGAAGAAAGAGTATTTTAAAGTTTTAAGCTTTATAGAACCTTTCCAGAGCCAATCAAAAACTTCCCTAAGATGCCTGGCGTTTTCATTATAAGTTTGCGAGAAGACAGTGATGTTGTCAAGGTATAAAATGACAAATGATAGCTTCAAGTCCCCAAGGATCCCATCCATGGCGCATTGAAAATTGGCCTGCACGTTACAGAGGCCCTGGGACATCCTTGTGGGCTCAAATAGTCCTTTGTTGGTTATGAGTGTTTACTTGGCTCGATCACAGAGGCGAGCTTCACTTGCTAATATCCACTAGCAAGGTTTATTGCATAAAAGCACTGCAATCCTGTGAGCATTCAGAGGGAGTCATCAATTAAAGACAGAGGATAATTTTCCTTCTTGGTGATGGAGTTGATTTGTCAATAGTTTATCACCACCTGGTGGCTGCCATCCTTATTCTGAACCAACAGAAGTAAAGAGGCTCAATGGCTGCATGAAGGCACTAAGAGTCTGGCGTCAAGAAGTTTTCTGAGCTCTAATGCCACCTGGGCTTCCTCAACCTTGCTCTTTCAGTAAGGTCGGGATCAGAAGGGGGCATTTTAAGTCCTTACATGATATAGGACCACGTTCATTCTCCCAAAAGACATAGGACAATGCCAAAAATAGGTCTGAATACACCTCCAACAATTCTTGCATCTTGTGCTGTTGGCCTTCAGTGAGATCCTTTCCAATAATGGTATTGATTAGGGACACTGATGGGGCATCTCCAACTCAAAGTCTCTTAGGCTCCCAAACTATGGACATCATTGACAGCCTACACTGGTAGGAGGCGGAAATAGGCGGAGGGACTGTTTGGGCCTACTACCTTGGGTTTGTTGGTAAGGTTAGCCAACAACACTGATATAGATCCAGCATAAACTGGATCTAGAATTCTCAGACAATTCAGTACTTCATTGGAGGATGGGTTATCTAGACCTCAAATCTCTAGTAAGTATCTAGAGGAGATGTTAACATGGACTTGGGTGTCAGCATTGACTTGAGACTTCGGGGGTTGTCAGAAAATTAACTTTTCCAAAAAGTGGACTCTGCTAGTGTGCCAGGCCAACCAGTATGGAGACTGGCTGACCCTTGCTGTTTCGCCTTCATAAGTGTACCAACCCCCTACAAGTCCACGTCCAACTTACCAACATAGCAGACCAACGACTTTGCCTTAGCCCCATGGTCCCTCTTGATTGTTCCCCAGCAAGTCCATCCCCATCCTGGGCGGCTATGGCACTCCCACGCTGCACCACCCTCATGACCAATCACCAACTCATCTTGAGTGTGCCCCAGCGAGTCCATCCCCCATCCTGAGTGGCTATGGCACTCCCGCGCTGCACCACCCTCAAGTCTGACGGCCAGCAGCACATCATTGTTGGTGACCAGTTGGCCGTGTTCCCATTGGTTCTTCATATGGCTGATGTATGGAAGCTGGAAGTGTCAGCCACTCCAGGCACATCCCCTGCGCCTACTTAGAGGATCTCCAGTCCCACCACTATACAATTTAGTGGCCCTTGCTACTTCAAATAGATAAAAGATGGGAGAAAGAAAAATCTTTATTTGAAGTGAATTAAGACTATTTATATTCTAGGCTACTGCGCCTATGAAAACCCATTGGCCATCCAAGCATGAACCTCAACCAATTGCTGTCATCTGTGGTAGCGATTCACCCTATTCCGCTTGTCTAATCGCCAGTTATTAGGTCAACTCATCCTTGGCACAAGTCACTTGTCAGCTTTATATAAATTACTTTAATACAAATACTTTAAGCATCCTTGGCATAAGTTTCCAGTACTCCAAGTTAGGCAGAAAATTTATAATCAGACGATTGATAATGAATACTTCAGCTTTCTGCCAAAAATCCCACAATCGTTTTTTATGGCAGTTAACATCGAGATAAGATTCTGCCAAAATCAGTTCTGAGGCAGCGAAATTATCATCAGATGATTGATATGAATACGTTGGCTTTCCACCAAAATTCCCACAATCACCCCCAATTTTGCAGTCAGCGCTGAACTAGAAATCTGCTAAATACTAACCAATTAATAATATAGTAACATTAAATAATATTGAACTAAGCAATTAGCCAGCAATCACGCCTTACTAATCAGCACCCCTAATTCTGATATTAATTGGAGATCTCCGTCTGGTTAATTTTTAACAATGGGCATCTGAATAATGTCACAGTGAACGATCCTATCCACTCCTACTGAAGCAATCCATCAGCCAGATGATCAAATCCAAGTTGTTCTCCAAGCTGGATCTGGTGAATACATCCACCAATTTTGCGTACTGGAAGGCCAAAGGTAGCTAATGGCATATGTACCAGGAGGGGTATTTTCCAATTCTTCTTGATGCTCTTAAGTCTCAAAAATTCGCCTGCTACCTTTCAATGGATTATTGACGCCATACTAGGGGTCTTCATTTTATGTGCGAGGTGGCATATAATGACTTTATCCTGGTGCATTCCCTCACCCCCAAGCTGCATGTGAGGGACTGGAAGTGATACTGGAGGCGCTGAAGAAGTCTGATCTTTATGTCAGCCCTCAAAGTGCGAGTTCTTTAAGGAGGAGGTCACCTTCTTGGGTAATTTTGTCTTTTGGATGGTTATGCTATTCAACCCAGCAAACTTGAGGCGATTCTCTTGGCCCACACCCACCATTTAGAAAAGGAAGCATAGTTTTCTGGGTGCCATTATTTTCTTGAAGCAATTCTCAACTGTTCTTTTCCTGTTAGCAATGCTTCTTCATCCTGTGACAGGAAATACGTTATATTTCAGTAAATGGCAGATTGCCAACGTGTGTTCAAGGCAAATAAGGAGATATTATAGTCTGGAAGTCCTCAATCATGCTTACTCCTCCTGGACTTTTATTGTGGCCTGAAATTCTTCAGCGGACCTGTGGGAGCAGTCTTACAGCAGGAGCACAAAGGGGTGGAAAACCCATTGCTTACTTCTTCCAGAAGTTTTTTTAAGGAGCAGTCATGAGCCGCTTACAACAAAGAGCTTACCACAGTGTCATAATTGCTCATCCATTGGTTTACCTGCTTCAAGGGCGCTCCATGAAGTGGTCTTATGAATGGATCACCAGGCTCTCATGTAATTTTGTAAGCTGCAGAAATTGGTACACTTTTTAGGATCAGACATTCTGGGACTTGTGCAGCTTTACCTTTATGTACAAATTCATAAAAGGGGCATTAAACATTCTCCCCAATCTGCTGAGCTGTAACATTTCCCTGAGTCTGATGCTGGAAGAAATGCATAAGTTGATGACGGTGATCTCTCCCACCTAGATTCTAACCATTGCGTTCCCGCTATTTCTAGGGCTGATTGGCTGTTGGATGTGCATTAGTATCTCGAGTGCTGGTGGGCCAAATCTCTTGCTTGGAGGGTTTATAATTTCTCAATAAATTGGGCTCACTGGGTCACAAGCTTACCCATTATTCAATAATGAGGCCAGATTTTGTTATGAGGTAGATTGTGGGTTCCCCTCCCTCTCCAGGATGAAGTAGTCAGCACTCAACATGATCCCCTAGTTGTAGGTCGCCCTGGGCACATGAAATGCCCTAATCTGATAAAGCGCGCATTCAACTGGATGGGCATTTCCAAGGATTTTCTGGCGTAATTCACCAATTGCATGAAATGTTTTCGCGCTAATCCAGATCAATCAGGTATGAATGGGCTCCTGCTGCCCCTGCAGAAGGCTCAGGGTCCATGTACCTCAGTAATTGATGATATTTTTGTTGAGCTTCCCAATTCCAATATGGTCGATATTATTATGGTGATTGTGGACTGATTTACAAATTTCTTCCTCTCTATTCCTTGTATGTCCGCCATTACTTCTGAGTAGACAGCCCAGCTTTTTGTCTGCCATGCTTTCTCGATTTTTGGCATACCCTAGGTGATTTTAAGAGACCAAGGCTGCAGTTTATGGCTTTATTTTGGATGGCCATTTTGGCTATCTTGAAGATCTAGCTGTGCTGGTCCATGGCGTATCACCCTAGTTGGATGGGCAGATGGATATTGTCAATCAGATTAGTAAAAAGTACCTCTGCTGCTATGCCTCCACTGCACAGGATACCTGGGCTGCTGATCTTCCCATGGCGCAGTTTGCGTACAACAAAGCCACACATTCATCAAAGGGGTTCTCCCCTATGAGGCTACCCTGGGGTATAGCCCTCATTCCTTATTGGTCCTTGTCTGCGCCCTGAAGTACCTGCCACTGAGGAGCAGATGCAGCAGATCAATAGTACCTGAGCTCTGGTTTGGGGAGCACATGATGAAGTCAATAAGTGATTACAAGTGGTTTCTGGATTGGAAACATAATTCCACCCATAAATTATAGTGGGTCACAAGTGATGCTGGATACGCTCCACCTGCAATTGAAGTTTCCCTTACAGAAGTTCATGAGCAGGTTTTCTGGTCCTCATGTGGTGAAGGATGATTTAAGCAACTGGGCCTTCCAGTTGTCTCTGCCCATGCATTGGAAGAAAAACACAGTTTTCCATGCTTCCCAGTTGTCCTCATTTAAGGGGAAGGCACTAGATACACCAGAACCAGTGGTAATTGAGGGCTCGGAAGAAGCAAAGTTTGATGCCATTATGGCGTTATGGAAATCATGTCGCTTTGTGCAATACTTGGAGGCCTGGAGGGGATTCCCTTCCTATGAAAACAACTGAGTTTCTGTGATTGCGCAAATTGCTGCAACTTGGTGGAGGCCTTCCACATCGCCCATCTGGATGCTCCTTGTCTCCCTCAGAAGGTTGCCGCCATCTTGGCAATAAAGTTACACAAGGCGCACAAGAATGCCATGCTTTCCCAGGTTCTCAGTGGGTGTACTACACCAGTTTAAAAAGGGAAGGGTACTGTAAACCTTGAGGAACAACTTTTGATGTTTTTATTGGAAAAATTCTCATTTTCACAAAAAAGGGTAAGAAGCCAGTGGCCATCCCTCTCATCACCTTGGGTTATTTAGCACATTTTGTAGATGAGAGATGGGCAACAGCATATCCCTTAAAAATCGCGCCTCTTCCTCCTCTACTTACCACCCAAACGTTGATGAACAATATTCAGGATGTATGTCAGTAGGTGGTGATCAGAAGCCAATTTAAGCGTGCTATTGGCAGCTATTGTCCTCAAAAGTCTCCCTCCAATAGGCTGAGTTCCACCAGTGAAAATAAATTGGTGGTCAACGAAGTTAAATTGACTTAATCATCCTTGGAATTGAAAGTGCCATCTGCTTTTCCCTACTATTGTTGTTGAAGAATTTGCCCATTACAGACAGGTACAGGTGTTTTAAACCACTTTTTACCAAATAGAACCAGCTATATGTGGCTTGGCCGTGAGCGCAACCTTCTGTCCACCAGAGGATTCATTGCCATTGTTCCAAGCATGATCATGGTGGAATTAATATTCTCATTAGCAAATTTTAATACCACTCTGACTGGCCATGTCAGAGACAAATTGGTATGGACAATTATAAAAGAATGTTGATATGCCAGGACCAAATTATTAAATATTCTTGACAGTGATGCGCTTAGTCCCAGTTCCCCATTCAGTGGGCATATAGGGCAGTGATCCCAAAAGGAACTGCTGGCGCTCCATTTTCCCCTTTCCACATTTTATTTGAATAAAGCCCCAATAAAAATAAATTTTTTATCTGTGATTTTATTAAGTTCACTGAACACTTAGTGATTCTGATTCCCATTTTTGAAATACCTACCTTGTGTTTGCAGTTGCCTTAATTTCTGTTCAATTTTACCATATGGATGGCTGTACCAGAGGTATTCTGTATGTTCTAGGTGGTCATTCATTCCAAGTTTCAGGCCATTCTAATTATTATCAGCACTTTACAAAGATTCGCTGGACCTCATCAAAGCCCAACGAGAGGCAGCTGAGAAACTCTTAGTTGAATAATCTGATAACTAAAACTTTAGTCTTTACAATTTTTGAGAAATGATTGGTGTTAAGATGCGGGAGAGCAACTCCTAACTGGCCTGTACTAAATCAGGACCCCAAAGCCCCCAAAGAGATGGTAGGCCTTAAAGGCCTTAAATAAAGCTAAAATAGGAAAAGATATAGGCGAGAAACGGTAGTTTTATTAGAATAATCCACGAGGTATTTATATGAACACAAGGCTAAAAGTGGGATTGGGAAGGAAAGGATTTGGGAAAGGCAAGTAAGGGAGATACTGGCATTGGTTGTTGAATGAGATAATATTATTACAAAGGGAGTGGGACCATCCTCAGCATAATTCACCGGTACATCCTAAAAGTGTTATTTGATTGGGAGCTGGCGTCAAGATATAATTCCTCCATGACCCAATTGATTGCTCTACATCCTTTGCATTAATTGCCGGCGTTATGTTAGTTTTAATTAAATATTATTGAACTGATCCCTGTTACGTTGTTTAGGATCAACCCAAGTTAATGGGGAGCACAAATATGACATTTGCCTATAGGCGAGTCAAGGCCCCTATTCAGGTCTTCCCCCAATAAAGGGAGAATTTCAACAGAACCCCTATTTAAGCCTTGGCTAGGATTCATAGCCAAGGCGGGGTCATCAGCATGAGAGCTGGCATTGGGAATGACACCCAGCATTGGGAAGAGGTCCTGGCATTGGCTTAAGAACTGGAATTGGGGATGGGCCCCAGCATCTGTGTTGGAGCTGGCATTGGGAAAAGGTACCAGTATTGGGGATGACACTTGGCACCAGCGCTGAGGCTGGAATCTGGAAGAGGTACCAGAATTAGTTATGACACCTAGAATAGGCATTGGAGCTGGCATCAGCATGAGAGCTGGTTACCTAGGTTTGGCCACCCAGGTTTCAGAATCAGACCAGCCAGGGGAGGCCCCCAACCAGTCCTACTGCTTCCATCCTGGCTTGACTTCTGAAACAGCGGATCAGGGGCAAGACATGGTAACCTAAGCTTGGGTGCCCAGCATCAAAATTAGACCAGCTGAGTGGAACCCCCAGCCAATCTACTGCTTTCATCCTGGTTTGAACGCCAAAATGGCAGATCAGACTGCAGGACAGGTCATACCTCCTGGGTTGTTTAGGCCCAGGGTAGGCTCTGGGCCAAAGGCCCTTGGCAGTGATCGCCCCTCCTCCTTCCTTAATTTAGCTTCGCAAGGAACTTGGGAACCTGGCAGGAAGCACCAATTTGTTGGGACACAAGGGAGCAACTCCAAACTGGACCATTATTAAATTAGGGCCTTAAATCTCACAGAGAGATGGTAGGCCTTAATGGCCCTAAGTAAGGCTAAAATAGGAAGAGATATAGTTGAGAAATAAGGTTTATTAGAATGCGCTGCAAGGTTTTAATATTAAATTGAGGCTAAAATTTGTGAAGGGAAGGGAAGGATTAGAAAAGTAGGTAAGGGAGGTATTGGCATTGGTTTCAAATTGAGAGAATATTATTACAAAAGGGAGTGGGACCATCCTCAGCATAAATTTCCGGTGCATCCCAAAAGGTTTATTTTATTGGGGGCTGGCATTGAGATGTAATTTCTCTATGTCCCAATTGATTGCTCAACATCCTCGGCATTAGTTGCCAGTGTCATGTCAAAATTGTAATTTAAAATTTTATTGGGGCCAATCTCCAATACTTTAAATCAGGCTCAACCCAAGTTAGTGGGGAGCCCAATATGGCATTCACCTGTAGGCAAGTCGCGACCCCTAGTCAAGGCTTTCTCCAATAAAGGGAGAATTCTGACAACTGGAGTGGCATATTGGGCACATATTAGAGATGCTTTGCTAATATGGACCAAGCTTTATCAAAAATTCAAAGTGGAAAAATCATAGTAACCATCAATTAAAACAGTTTTTGGCTGTTAGCCTTTTAAACCTTATAAGCCCTTGGGCTTTGCCTCAGTTGTTAACGTAGAAGAATGATGGGGCCCATCGCATGGTGATAAATTTTTTCAAACTTAATGTAATCACCCAATAAAAAAGGCTATATATTATCTAGGATTGATAATTTTCTTCATATGTTGGCTGGTTTGCAATTCTTCTCTGCTATGGATCTAGCCAACGTGTTCTGTTAAATAGACCTTAGCCAAAAAGATTAAGAGAAGTGCGCTTTCTATGGTAAAGAGGGCTTATTTAAGCTAGCTCAAATTCTGTAGGGGCTATGAAACGCCCCTGATACATTCAAAAAAACATGAACGGAATTTTAGGGGACTTGAAAGTGTCCTGTGTCTTGATATATCAAGATGATTATAATGTCCTTTCCCATACTTTTGGCTACCATTTCGATTTTTTACATCAAGTATTTTACCAGTTATAGTAAGTACTTTAATTGAAACCATCAATGTGCATTATTAGTGTTAATTGGAGTTTTTGGGACATAAAGTAAACAACGAGAGTATCTAACCACTGCCTGATAAAGTTGCGGCCATACACAAGATATTTCCACCAAAGAGTCTAAGGGACATTCAATTTTTCTGGGGATAGTGATTTAGTACTGCCAAAGTTACCCCCATTTTTCCAAGATTGTGGATTCCCTGTTCTATGTATTACAGAAAGTCGTGACTTTCCATTATAAGTTATCCTAACAACAGTCATTTAATGCCTTACAATTGGCATTAACTAAATCTAATATGCTTATACATCCTAAATTGATAATCCCTTCCTGATTTTTACTGATGCCAATAATGTTGCTGTTGATGCCATTCTGATGCAACATGACAAAAACCAGGTACACTATCCAATTACATACTTTATCAAGACCTTCTTCAAGGCTGAACAAAATTAAAACATCACTAAACGCGTGTTTAGTGGTAATTCTAGCCAAAAAGAATTTTCATTTTTCTTTTATAGGACGCACTTTAGTAAATAAACAATTACTCTATCCTTCGCTGGTTACAACAGATGCATGATCCTGATGAGAATTTAGCTCAGTAGGATTTATGACTACAAAACTATGATTTTTATTTGAAATCAACCTTGTTACTGTTGGGATTTGTGCTAACATTACCCAGCTTCATTAATTATAATTAATCTGCTGGTCCACTAGGGGATTCATACCTTTTAATGAATTCTATTTTTATTAATTACAAATACAATAAATATTGTTCAAATAGCTATTCTTAGTAAATATTTACTAATCCAATGGATTAAAATTCACTAGTTTAATAATTTTTTTGTCAAGGATGATCTCTGACAATAAACAAGTGAATAAAGTCAATTTTATTATTGATAACTTGTTTAACTTGTAGGAGTTTTTGGGTTTAGTTTCCATTTGACTAAGGGGTTTATGAGTTGCTGAAAGTAATGCTTCCTGAAATAGAGCAATATTTGAGTTATTTTTTTCTGAATCACAATCTTCTGTTTATGGGTAAGAGTCACATTACCTAAGCAGGTTGTTACTAAACAAGGGCAATTTGATGGGAGTTGAGCTAAGACACTGGGACACGTTCATTAGCAAATTAGAAGAGGTTGCGGTCAAGTAGGGGAGAAAATAAATTAAACTAATGAGTAAGATCATTGTTTCATGCGACCCTAGAGGGTAAATTCATCAGCGGCGGCCACATTCCCAAATGGCTATAACCAAAGAGTTGTGCACCAAATTCCCTATAAATTCCCCTTGGTTTTTTATAATATAGCAGATAAGATAGGAAGTTTAAATACTTTTATAATTAGACTTTCTTTGCCCTGTGTTTAGAGTTGTTGGAAGGACAATAAAATCCTTTGTCTATTATTGTTATCCTTGCAGACTCTATGCGACAAGAAGGAAGAAAACCTCTGAACTTTATCCTTGGTTAAGTTCTACAAGACTAGATAGGGAGGAAGTTCCTACGATCTCAGATGAATTCAAGATTAGAGCAAGCATCAAGTTGGTGTTACCCTAATAACTATACTAGCTATCAGAAGCTCAACTAGAGTGATAGACTTCATACTACTGCCTATTATAATATTTTTTAATGAGGTAAGCTGAACAGGGGACGGACATTACCAAAATTTGAAACCTAAAAATAAATTCTCTCCAAATAAAATGAATAACAGCCCAAAATGAGCAGATGATACACAATATGCAAACACAACCAACCAGGTGGGACAGAAGGAACCGCTTATCCCATCATGGCAGAAGGGGAGGGTGTTCATCCTCAGCCTCTACTTCATCCCAAAGCAGGACATGGGCTACAGCGGAGAGCTGGGGCGTTAGGGCATCAGTGAGATGCAGAGATAAATTTCTGACGATTGGGGTGGTAGGAATACAGCAGTTAAACATTAGAGTTCCGACGTGTTTAGCCAAAGCTGCTTCAGCTTTTGTGCATGTGTCAGGTAGCTTTATTAACGTGACAATATTGGTGCAGGTAATCTTTGATTTGGGAATCTGAGCTACCACTGCCACGTGCTGGATGGCGTCATTGGCGGCTTTGTGAGCTTTGATCAACATAATTTTTAAAACTTATTGGCTTTGGAGGGAAAAATATGAGGAGGGATTCCTCCTGCAAGCATTGCCACTGATTTGGCAGCAGCTTTGCGGTGAGGATGACAATCTGGCTTAGCCATTGCTTCAACATCCAGCTGGTGGTCACCGTGGAACGTTTTGTCATTTTGCTGGGGGCGTATAAATGAGGGGTAGCTCACCGTCGTGGTCAATAAACACAAACTGCTCAATTTATATATTGCAGTCTTCAATTATATTCTTTGAATTATCAATTTCAGCCGATAAATCCCAAGGATTTTGGTTGAATTAAATTAAGGAGTCGGCATATACCTGTAGTTTTGTTAAATTTTTGGAGGATGCATGGGATCAAACTGGGGTCCAATCCTGTGCTTGATTGGATGGAGCATTTATGAAACAGGGGTGAGGAGAAGGCTGATTGATGGCTGTTGGAGCACCTGCAGCAACAGGCTTTGGGGGAGGGGGAGGTAGGATTGTACTTATACTAATGCTGGCGCAGGGTGGGTGGCAGATTGGAAGCCAGAGGATGAAAAATCAGAGCCATCAGAAGCAGCTAGGGATGGGCATTTGCATTTTGAGTGGTCCAACTCAAAATAGGATGGACAGATTGTCTGTCCGCTCTTGACGTTGGACCAGAACAGATGGTCAGGGGCAGAGGGAATGATGACGTGAGGGGGAATCAATAGGGCAATTTATTTAATTCAGGGCTGATCATGGCATATACCCGAGGCCCAGAAAGGCGTGTGGCCCCATTTGGGATCACAAATTGAAAGATGGGATTGGAGCCATAGGCTGCCAAATCTTCCATCATCTCCTGTGGAGCACCTCAGAGGGAAGGTGGGTGAAAAAACCAGTTAACTGAACCACTAAAATGGTATCCACTGTGAGCTAGGTCCAAATTGTGGGGATAGGGGTACCCTGGAAAACCAGGGGCACAGTTGCTGCAGTGGTGGCATTGGCTTCACACGTGAAGCTGAGATCAATATATTCCTTATAGGGGCAGAAGTTGATAAAACTGGTGGGATGAATCACCACCTGAGCCATTTCAATAATGGGTTGGTCGTGGTAAGGGAAATGTTTCCCATGGTCAACCCTAAGGCCAAAATGCTTGTTCTTCAGGGGAGCACCAGGGGGCAATGAGGCACCACTTGGGTCTGAGCAAGGTGGGCGTCAAGATCCTTGGGAGAAACGAATCATCCCAGGGGTTTGGTATGACTAGGCAAGCCAGTCCAAGCACGTTTTCCTACCATACAGAAAATGGTGGGGGAGTTTCGCTGCTGTCCCACACTCGGGCATCCAGCAGGGAACCTGAGGACATAGGAGTAAAACTATGGCGGGCAATTGAGATTTACTTTTTTTCTATATAAATTGCTCAGAAAGCTACGCCAAGCAGAAAGAGAGTTTTTCTGCCTATTGCAAAATTATATTACTAACAAGTTGAACAAGGAACATAAAAGGAACCTGTGAAAATTGAATAAGGGATATGAAGCGAATATTCTTTAGAAAGAATAAAAACCTGAACTTTATCAATTGGTGCTCAAACAAGTCATTAACAGTTCCAAAGTTTTAAAAATTGGTGCTCACTACAGGAGGTAGTTGAGTTTAGCCAAAATTTACTAAGAAAATTATAAATCATTTCTTATAAAAGTTGAACTAAATAAGATTTGTGTGGATCTTGGAATCTTTAACAAAAACGCTCTTAAATTGCCGCCACAAGCTGACTTTACATCATTAGAAGAATGGGTGATCAAGGATTAGGAAGAAGTTGAACAATTGGGAAAAATCAACAATGATCTCTATGTATAAAGTCAACTCATTGAAGCACAGGGAGGGTGAACTAAAAAAGAAGTATTATTTCAGAAGACCAATTAAGAGTCAGAACAATAAATGCATACTCTGACTTAATGAAGAGATATCGTGACAATTGAAGCATATAGAAGAACAGGAGGACCATAAATGCAATTGTGTGCATATGGAGGCAGAAGTAGATGACAAAAAACGCTTGAAAATCCAATTGGGAAATATAAACCACCTAGAAATATGACTGGGTCATTTTGGAGAAATTTTGAAGATGACCCCCAAAGTAACCATGGCCAATTAAAAACATTAACAGAATTTATCTGTTTGCGGAGTTATGGATGAATTCTGAAGCACACCAAAATTACCCACGCTCCATTGGGATAACGCCCCTGCATTTTTATGATTATTTAAGGTGACAATGTTTGGTTTAAGATCTGACAAATGGCAGTGACCGCCATGAACTTCTTGAACACTAACTGTCAGAATCTGTTGTTACCCCATCTAAACATGGACAATTGGCCTTGTCTGGAGGTCAAGGAAGACATCATGCTAGAATTTAGAAGACCTATGCGGATGTCTAACTGTAAGCAGGAATTTATGGTGATTTAATTCAAAAAATATGAGACCCTAGTAGCTTTCACGGACCAATTCTATCAGGAGTCACAGATCCTGACTGGTGCAAAAGTGCTAACGGATTTTGACACCTGAATCATGATGCAAGCGGCGTTAGCCTTATCATGATTTGCACTGAACAATGGTTTCAGCGTTAGTGATGCAAAAAATTGCATCTCAAATGATGGATCAATTAAAGATGATGGGAGCCACTTTTGAAGCCCCAAACTGAGCATTTAAAGTGATCCAGACTTGAGCCCAAGATACTATAAAGTTTGCTGCGAAAAACAGGAGCAACCTAATTGAGCCATGTCAGGAAACAAATTCCACGGTACAAAAACATGCAGACGAGATGCATATCTTCTGCCACAAGTGTGGTAAACCAGGACATGTAGCCGCCCAATGTTATAGCAAGATGCCCAAGGAGCAGGTCACCTTATTTCAGGTGAAGGAGAAGGAAATCGGTCAGGAATCAGGAAAAACCTATGGTCTAGAAACAGAACTATCTTGCACCGCGGTTAGACCTGTTCCTCCTGATATTATGAACGATGATATAGACATTTATTATCTCTTTGTAGATTATTGAAACAACTGGCACACTATATCAGGTTATTAACATGGCCATAAATGATATTACTCGAGTAAAAACAAAGAATATTGCCTCAAAATTGTGAAATAAGTGGCTTGACTTTATGCTCATCAGCTAGTGGACAAGATTAGATCCTCTGAGAACCAGGAGGAGTTATCTCAAGACGAGTCTATATGAGGCAAATGTATCCATTCTAATTAATGCAATCAAGGAATCATTCCCTGATCTATCCGCACAACTAATTCATTTTTCTTTATTCAGCAAGTAACGCCGCCATTCACTCAGTAAAACCCCGCTACAATATTTAAAATGTACCTATGCGGATATAATAGTTAACCAAGTGAGAGTGAGGGCAATCATTGACATTATTGCGCCCATCAACATCGTTTTGAGCAAATTGGTGAAACAAATGAAGATTTTTCTAGACCTAGAACACTGGAAGGAATACATAATGGCTGGACCAGATATGGCAATATCTTATGATGCCTAAATTGTGCTGCCACTCCAGTTCTATTCGCTTGTGGTATCAGCTCCCACCATCGTGTTGGCAAACCATAATTATGATATCTATTGGGACAAAGTTCCTGAAAAATATAGAGTTAGTGTAATTTTTAGGAGAATAACTTGACCATTTTTGGGCAGATCCTGCCCTTAGTATATCAGTGGGAAGGAGAGCCACAACTGCTAAGAAGAACAAATTTGTAAACTTGATTTAGAATGACAGAATCATCTCCTTCCAGTAAAAACTGCTGGTTGAAAATGGAGAGAAATGCTAAAGGGTGATCCTAAAAATCACGGTATATTCTGAGAACAAAAATGACAAACACTATACTACCTGTGACACAGATTATTGTTAAAACAGGTTCACCCTCAAAATTCTGGAGCAACTATATGGAGAAGTCACTGGCCCATGGAGGAAACCAAGTATTGAACCATGGGTAGCGCTGGGAATAATTATGCTGGGACACAGAGAAATTCTGTGTTACTAACTAATCTGGGAAAGAAACTGATAATATAGCAAAAATCAAGTCTTCACGTTTCTACAACTAATTCTAATGTCAGAGATCAACAAATTCCATAATTTTGGAACGCTTACCTAAAAGGGATTGCTGGTGGAAACTTCTGAAAGTATCAAAGTTTTAGTAGAATGAGATCAACTGGATGATTTATCTAAACAGCAGCAAGAAAGACCCCCCTTGGGTTGGGACCATCTAACTATTTTGAGAAGTATTGGGAGATATTTGCCCAAGGTGACCATGACTTGTGATGCATGAAGAATGTGATCCATAAGGTTAAAACAAGGAAAAATTAGCTGACAAGGATGAGACCTGTATAATTTGGTGTGAGCTACAATTGTATCAATGCAGCAAAGACTTCGATGTTTGATCCCAACTACCTTAAAACCTGCCAGCGCATCAAGTCATTTACTTGTGTGCCTGCTCTCATCACTTTTGCTGAGCATCAACTTGCTAAATATGTTGAGGCAATGGACACCGCGGGCCTCTTAAACGAAGAAAATCCACAACTATACCTCCTTATGCCACATATTGCTAATTTTCTAACCCAATATTGTCTGCTATGGTCCACCAGCTAAAGCGGGCGCTGGACAAAAGTTTCCCCAAAGCTTTCTTTCCATTTGATATGACTTCCTAGGCTGATAGTTGAGGTTCCATATTAGGATTAGTTTATTTATGATTATTTCCTTATTTGGCTCATTTGAATAAAGATTCATGAGCCCCCTTGTTTGGGTTGGGCACCACTAGTGCTAAAAAATTGAGACCTGTTTGAAGGTCTAAAGATGCTGAAGCTGTGATCAGCGAAGAAATCATCAAGCTAGTTAACCATTGGTCATCTTGTTCCATCATCAAGTCCATGGGTGATTCCAATCAATATAATGAAAAATAAGGATGGATCAAATTGAGTGGTGATTGATTATTGCCAAATTGAGCAATATTACTAAGTAGGATTTATATACACTGCCAAGGATTGACAACGCACTCAATCTCTTAGGGAAAACTAAATACTTTTAGTGATGGACTTAATATTAGGATATTAAAATGTCTTTCCAAATGAGGACCAATAAAAATGTTCAATCATCACTGCACAGGAACTTTACTATCTGACCTGGTGTCCCAGGGATTGTGTAACACGCTGGCTACCTTCCAGAGAGGAATAAAATCTATCCTTAGTGATTTTATGCTATCATGTTTTTAGTATATCTGAACAATATAAATGTATTAAGCAGGAACTTCATGGACCATTTGGAGCACTTAGAAGACGTTTTCAAGCTCCTGGTGATGTCAAACTTGAAATTAAGCTGAAGAAATATCATTTCTATAAGAAGGAGCTTGAGTACTCAGGGTTTGTTCTCAACTTCAGTGGGCTGCAACCCAGAAGCATAAGCTTACGGCAAATGAATGGAAGTTATCCCAAAGAGCATTCAGGATAATCAAGTATTTTTTGGAAAGGTCAGCTACTATCTCCAATTCATAAAGGATTTCACAAAAGTTTGCAGAACCTTTATTCCACTTCTTGAAGGCTCTGAAAAAGTTTCATGTGGAACAAAGAAGCCCAAGAGTCATTTGATGAATCATGCTGATAACTAATGACTAGTCCTGTCTTAAAGTACTCGAATTTTGATATGAAATTCATTATCCAATTCAATGCATCATTGATGGTGACTGGAGCCGTTTTGAGCCAAGCAGATGAAGATGAGGAATAACAACACAGTGGCAAATGTGGATCAAACACTAACGCCGGTGGATAGGAAACATACCATGACAGAGCGCAAATGCCTCGTGGTAAATATGCATGCAAGCAATTCCAAGTGTACATCCATGGAACGCACTATAAAGTGATGATGGAACATTAGTCTTTATGCTGGCTCTATAACATAAAGGAATCAGAGGGGCGACTGTCCTGAAGGGCTTTAAAATTACACTCCTACAATTTTGTGATACTACACCAGGCTGGAGCAGCTCATCTAAAATGCTTAAATATTTTCAAAATTTCCTGCAGTCCAAGTTGTCTATCATCAAGTAAATGAATTATTCCAAAAAATGATCAAAGGCAATGTTGGGAACAAACTCCAAAAAATTAAGGTGTGCTAAATAAAGCGATGAATAATACTGAGATGAAAAAGGACAACTATTAAAATTGATTGATAAATGTTTTTTTATTCCCAAAACTGTCATAATGAGCAGAAATAATATGAGCCGTACATAAGGACATTGTCATGGTGGCCTAAGGAGGCCATGGACCATATCGCCTGTACTGCTACTGAGAGTTAATCAACAATGATGTTGTGAATACCTAGTCTGTTGTGTGGAATGTCAACTCTACAAACCTCATAAGAATATAACAGGATACGGGCTAGTACACCCTGGATTCACGTGTCACACTGTGTCAATAGATGTGATGGGACTCCTGAGTATCAGTACATGAGGCTTAAAATACATCATAGTGGCAATATACCATCTAATCAGATGGATCAAAACCAATTCCTTGAGCAAAGTGGATGCTGTGAGCACAGTGAGTTCATTTTGTATCAAGTAGTATACCAGCATGGATGCCCTCAAGTGATCTTGAGTGAAAATGGAAACAATTTTACCTCCTATGTATCCTGAGGCTTAAAAAATTGATGGGGATCAGAGGAATAATATCAATTTCATATGGACCAGAAACTAATGCATTGGTGGAATAAGTTAATGGAATGCTAGCTGCAACACTAAGAAAATTGGTCATGGGGGATAACTTCCACCTAGGGAACTTAACTAAGTTTGTTTAACTTTGCTTAAAACATAAGTCATCACCTGGAGATAGGATAAACGCTGTTCAAATTACTTTATAGATGAAGGGTAGCTTTGCCACTGATTTTGTATTCTGCGGTAGAGCCATCAGCGGAGATGAGTTCCAACCAATACCTGAACCAACTGGCCAGTATAATGATCAAACTGCAATTGCAGGCGTTCAAAACCACCTTAAAGAAAAGGATGAAAAAATATAGTTGACAGATGACAAGAACTGACCATCGAACCAGGAGTATCATTTGGGGGTAGTGTAGCTTATTGCGACACTCATGGTTTTGGATGAAGAAATAAACTGGATTCTTTGTGGTTGGGTCCATTCAAATTGATCGCCAAGTCAGCAACTGATGCCTACATGATAAAGAACATCATTGATGGTCATGTAGTGAACTAGGTCCATATGAAATATTTCAAGTATTGGATCTAAGAGTAAAATAAGTGCAATTTTCCCAAAAGACCAATGAACCTAAATAAAATAGGTCAAGTCCTAGTGTTAGTCAAGTCCCAGGTGGGGGCCACTAAACCATGATAGGTGGTTAAGTCTTAAAAAAGGCCTCTGAATCAAAATAGCTGCTTAAGAAAAAAATATACAGCTGAACCAGAGTAGGGGAAACAAAAAATAGACCTCTGAACCAAGTAATAGGTTAATTACTATTGTAAAATAACCTAAAGAAATATGCCAACAAATAATATAAAGTAAAAAATTATATATAAAAAATATATAAAAATGAAAAAATGAAAAAATAATAAAATCAATTTTTATCTATCATTATCAAAAAGCTTCTGGTGATGTGCCCTTATGCTATTGGTAGGACCAACTAGGGTTAAACTGGGTCCACTACAAGTAGTCTAAGGCGTCAAAAGAAGCAAAACAGAACAACAGAAATTAGGACAGGTTAAAAGGTTTCGCTAAGAGTAGTGCCTTAAGAAATGAAGCCCAGCATGGGGGGATACAGGCAACAAGGAATTGGAGAAGCTGTCTGAGAAAATCCTCCAAATGACAAGGTGTCACATAACCCTGACCTGAGGAAAACAGGAAATCCAGACCTTTTTATTGGCAAGAACACCTAAACTAGGCTGGCACAGAATGTGACTGTGGGAACTGCACTCTGCAAATGTGGCAGCAAGGAGGACACAGAATTTAAATGTGCAAAGAAGAAGGGCTAAACTGAGATGCATCAGGCAAGGAATACAGATGGACAAGAGAACTCCAAAATTAAACCATGCTAGCGGATTTAATGAGAATTAAAGTGGCATATACCCCCAGAAAATCTTCATTGCTGGATATTCTGGTCATGTGGGGGTGTGTTGGATTTTTATCCACATTACCCAGCATCATCAGTTATAATTAATCTGCTGGTCCACTAGGGGATTCCTCCTGCTAGTAGATGTGAGAGTTATCAACTAAATATTTGATAGCTAATGTTTGGAAGCTTTTCTTTCCAATTATTATCACTTTTTAGTGAACAATTAAATTCAAACAGGACAATTTGATAATCATTGCCAGGTGAGATGAGCATGATTAATAAACAAGGTCAGTATTGGGAGAACGTGGTAAAGGGTAGTTGACCTGGATCTGCACCACCTAGGACATCAAGAGCACAAGAAATAACAAAAAGACAAGAAAAAATAGAAACCTAAGGTATTGCGCCCCGCAGGTTTTGTGGACCTCTTAGTAAAGTACTGTAGATACATAGCAGTCCCACTCTTAACAACTGTTGTTGGTTGAACATGGGTTCTATGTATTTTTTGAACAGAGGCACTGGCAATGTGACAAAATTCAGCAAAGCCCAAACAAATTATTCCTGCATGCTATCTACATGAAAATTTACACTATCTGTCATGGCTGAGTGGGCCTTAAGTTTGATATGGCATAACGAGCAAATGAAGCTGCAAAGATCAGAGTAATGATTGACCTCTCTGATGGTCATCATTCTATATTAACCAAATGTACATGTTGGACAGAATCCAAATATATCTTTATTATCTTTGACTATCTTATGACAACAATTGCATGCACAGTAGTCAAACACCATCTACAAAAGGACTTGGAATCCTACAGAGAAATCAAGATGTTCAAGATAAAAAGATTCCAGTTGATGATAAACCTTAGCACAAGTAAGGCAATTGAAATTCCTTCTCTAAACCTGAAGGTTTCAGAGGATCTTACGAAATTCCCCCACATTGCAGCCATTATTATTGATGGGAAAAAATCCCAATTGTTTCATGAAACAGTGGAGAGTGCACCACCCAAATGCAACCACTGTCAGGCCTTTGGTCATAAGATTCATGCCTGTCATATAAGAGAAGGCCTAAGAGAAATTGAAATTCTGTGAGGAAAAAAATGGTCAAAAATGACACAGATACGCTAAAATCACAGACACTACCCAAGCATTTAACTGGGGGGATTTGAAAAATATTAAATTATTGATCCAATTTCCACAAATGAGTTAAAAATGGCCAAACAGGCTCACAAGTTGGCCGCAGCTAAGGCAAAGGCCCTGGGGAATCATCTATCTCTCCTAAACAGATTTAGGAAGATATGGAAGAACTAGCTATATTGAGCCAGTCAAATGCTACAGATAACCAAACAGACAATCTAAATAATCAGACTTTGCATAATTTTAATTGAGGTCAAATTTGTCATCACAGGGGCATCGCACACCCCCCAAGATTATAAATTACAACCCAAATGGGATGTAACATCAACAATTGAACTTGTCAGAAACAAATGTGCCCATTGGAACACACAAGTGCACCGCAGTGATAAATCAAAAGACAGCAAAGGCAAGAAAGGAACCAAAATAAAAGTAATGAAAGGGGAAGAATACCCCAGTGCCTACTCATCATTATGGCACTAGCAGCAAGGACGCAAAGGTGAGCAAAGAGGGTGAGGGAGTAGGGCCAGGGGGCCCTGCTAATCGCTCCTGATGCGCATTGAGCGTCTCAGTAGAGATAGGGATGTTTAACAAAGTGGGAATTAAGGCCTTAACATCCCATGCCAATAAGTTGAGTTTCCTGCAAAAACCCCTTGTAGACATCCTATTGGTGCAGTAAACCCACTGTCCACAAGAGAATTGGAGGCATGGGAAAACATGCTCATCCCAACACTGTCATTTTGGTGAAAGAACTGTGGGTTGATAAACATGCAAACCAAAATTTTTAATTCATTAATAAAAATTCATCTTTTTGGCCGCTTACTAGCCATTACCTTCTTGTGTCAAAAAGAGGTGCGCACAATAGCTAGCGTTTATGTACCAAACTGCAAAAAGGAGCATCATAAGTTTTCTTGGCTTTGACACACCTCCATCTCCCAACAAATGCCTTCGTTATTGGAGACTTGAACTTCTGGATTAACCCAGACACTGACCAATGGCCACACACAATGGAGGCACCACAAGGGCACGTGGAATTCACATGTTAAAAGCCACCTTGGGCCTATATGATCCTTTACCTAGACGATTGCCTCTCCTGCAGAACATGACGCTCCCTCATGTGCACAATGTTAAACCTATATCTATGTCATGCATAGGCCTTGTACTTGCGCCAACAATCTTCTGACACCAAATTTATAAATTTAGAATACAAGGATAGAATTCTACAATCACTGACTTATTTTGGTGTCCTGCGCACCATCAAAAATAATCATTCAAGAACCCAGGTGGTGCAGAACATGCCTAAAAAATTTAATTGACTTGGAGTATCATTCCTGTGTGGAGAAAATATTCTCAGCGTTAGATATTAAACACCTTTCTGCTCAGACCTGCTGACCATCTGGGAAAAATTCAAGTAATCAACAGCACACCATATCAAACATACAGCAATAAGGAAATTACAGGCAGCTTCTGCCATCATTAAAACGCACCTTGTCAAAAATCAATCTCCTGGAAAACAATGTCCCACACACAGGATATATCCCTGTATGAGGGTGCAAATGAGTCAAGGTATTTGCACGCATAAATATTTTGATACATGAACACCAACACCATAGTGGTGTTCAATTCAGAGAAAGAAATATAAAAGTTGGAGAAACATGTTTAAGATATTCTTTGACAATTTTATCTTCATAAGAGCACCATAGCCTGTACACAGGTTTGATGACCCAATACATTCTTAGCATAAACACAGGAGGAAGTTGTGACTGAAGTATACAGGTTTTACATGAATATATATGAATTTAGTCCAGTTAAACAAGAAAAAAATGAAAAATTCCTCGCCAGTACACATATTGGTGACGCAATATGACCCAACACTTTGATTAACTTGATTTTGTGAGAGGAATTATGAGAAGTGGTGCACAGTGCTCTGTGAGGGAAATGCCCTGCCCTAGTGAGCTTCCCTTAAAATTTATAAAACATAATTCAATATTTCTAATATTCTTTTTCTTTTATGATAAAGGTATTATGGACTCATGCCTTCTTCTTGGAGGTCAAGAAGCATACACTGTCACACTCTTCAAAAGGGGAGATAGGCTAAACCTATTCAACTGGCGCCCAGTCTCCCTGACCAACACATATACCAAATTCTTCACAAAATTATTGCCAAAAGACTATGAGAAATAAAAACTGAAGTGATATTCCCTATACAATATAATTTTTCCCCAAAAGATCCATATGGGATAATATTTACACAGTTGATAATGTCTGTTAATCTAAAACATCTTTCACTTGTCTTCCTTGATCAACAGAAACCCTAAGACAGGGTGAAATGGACTTATCTCAGGGCGTTCCTTCAAAAATATAAACTTCCAAACAGATTTATAAATTGGGTGATGTTATAAACTGAGTCAGCCACCATGGCTGTACGTGTAGAAGGTTTTCTAACTAATTTAGTTACTTCACAGAGGGGACTCCGGCAAGGTGACCCTCTAAGCCTCTATTATATAATTATAGCTTTGATTCACTAATCCAGAATACAAATGCCCTCATAAATGGAATCAATGTCCATGGCCAACCACCATTCAAAATGATGGCTTTTACTAATGGCTGTGTGGTGGGTATCTCCAACAATAATGATGATTGCATACTTGAGAAGACAATACAAGAATACTCATCCATCAGCAATGCATCACTTAGTTCTGAAAAATCTGAAATTAGACTCCTAGAAAAATACCAGACCCTTTGGGCACCATCCACCTTGAGTCAGCAAAATATCACACTATTTAAACTCCACACCATATCTAATAGGCGTAATCTATCAATTACCCCACTTGAACTTTCCTTTTTTTTTTACCAAGCTGGCAGTCAGACCTGTCCACCATGTAGAAGTATGGCTTAGGTAAGGAAATATGCCAACACCATGATGTAGAATCATCTCCTATATAATATAACAAGATGCATTGCCTCCTAGCATGGACAACACACAAGTCTAACTGGACGAGTTGTACTATCCAATTCCATGATATTATCAATCATCTGGTTTATGGCCCATGCAATCGCTTTTTCACCATCCTTTTTTAAAAAATGCTCTGATACAGGGGTGGCTTTGGTCTGGCCACAAAGCCCCTGTGCGCCTTAAAACTTTATTTAGCCCTAGGCATATGGAGGTATGGGGCTAAAAAATTACATAGAACAAGCAACCCAGATACCAGGAACCTGGATAGCCCAGGTGACGAGTCCAGACCTCCCAAACCTACATTGGGCCCAAGCAGCAAGATCAAACTTTGCACGTGCGTTCTGTAAGGAAATCACAATCATCCAAACTCGTTGTTTAGGTATCTGGCATCTCACCCAACGTTACAAGACCACATGACACCCCTGTACACTTTTAAAGAATACTTCTTGCCATGAGAAGAGTAAAGGGAAGATCCACATTAGTGTTCAGACTAGCCAACGAGGCCACCCAAGACTGAATTGCAGATAAGAAGTTAACGGCCAAGTTGTTAAAACAACATGATAAACCATAATCCAAGTTCCTTTGCCAGGATTGATTACCTGGATATAATGGACATACTATATAGCTTAGAAATCAAAGGATGATTTGTAGATATGCGCACCATCCACTACTACAACCCAGGAGATGTGCACATGTATGTAGATGCGTGCAGAGAAAATATTAAATGACAGAGAGATCTAACAACTCCCACTCTTCATTCATAGTATGTGGTCAATATGGAAGTTTAATACACCGCCTAGAGCAATGTCCGCCATTGGTATCTATCTGGAAAGGAGGTCATGCGCCTATTACGTCAAGGCAATTATTAGATATTCAGCTTATATAGGTACATGTTCTCTCTCAATATGGAATCACCTATTTATCCATCTCTACGGGCGTTAATAGTAGCAATAGCACTATGGACAATCCATACTGTAGTATTGAATTCATTCTCAGGAACAACTCCCACCCTCCATGAAGTCATTAATCGTTTCCATTACCATATATTAGCCCATTTTCAGGCATGGCTGTTTAGCAACATGATCTCACGCAACAGAAGGCTAACCAATTCATGGTTCCCAATATGATTATTTAACATTGACCCCTTCCTTCACTCATGCTGCATCCAAGAGTAAATTGTCATTAATACCACCTATCGTCCTAAACCTGGAGGTCCTGTCTGACAACAGGAGGGTGCTATGAACCCTCTAAGGTGTCCTTTAATATTTTGTATTTCATTAGTATTGTCAGTAGAAGGAGAAGTGTACGTCTTCTGGTCAACTTTCCCCAAATAAATAACTATTGTTTGGAGAAATATTCTCAGCGTTTATTTATTGATCTGTCAGATTAAAATCTGCCAGATTTTAAAATATTCATTGGGGATGATCTCTGATAATAAACAAGCGATTAGGGTGTCAATTTCATCATGAACGACTTAATTGACTTGTAGGAGTTAATCAGGTTTAGTTGCTGATTAACTAAGGGGTTTTTATGAGTTTCTGGCAAGTATTGCCACCTGTTATAGAACAACTTATGAGTTACTCTTTTCTCAATTTCAATTTGCTGTTTATGGATAAGAGTCCCATTACCTAATCAGGTTTATTTCCAAATAAGGATAATTCAATGTGAGCTGGACAAAGATATTGGGACATGTTTTTTGTTTAATTCAGAAGTGGTCGCAGTCAAATAGTGAAGAGAACCCAATTAATTTAATGAGGGAGATCATTGCTTTGCATGACTCTGGAGGGTTAATTCACTGGTGACAGCTGCCGTTCCTAATTTGGGCGCCAACTGAAGAGTTATGCACCGAATTCCATATAAATTCCCCTTGGCTTTTATAAAAAAGCAGATAGAATATAAAGTTCAAACAATTTTATAATTTGATTGTCTTTGCTCTTATGATTAGAGTTTTTGAATTACATAATGATCCTTTGTCTATATTATTGTTACCTCCTCAGACTCTGCATGGTGAGAAGGAAGAAGAACCTCTGAACCTTATCCTAGGATAAGTTTTACCAGACGAAATAAGGTAGAAGTCCCTACAATTCTAGATGAATTTAAGATTAGGACAAGCGCCAGATTGGCGTTGGCCCTAACAACTATATTGCTATCAGAAGCTCAACTAGAGTAGTAGTTTCATACTACTACTGCTCATTATGATTACACTATCTCCAATCTAAATAATGCACATACAAGGAACTTGTGCTATTTAACAAGAAAGCCTAAGCAAGTTATATTCAGAAAGAGGAAATAAATCCAGAACTTTTTCAATTGGTTCTCAACTGAGTTACTAACAGCTCCAATGTTTTAACAGTGCCATATATTAAAACGCTGACTGTATCTCCCAATAGCCAGTCCTGACAGTTTTATCCACTAAGGAGGACTGCTTAAATGTCCTTTCTTTGTCATTCTGATTTGTGGTTCCTGGAGACTCCTGAAATCTAGAGTGATTTCAAACAGCAAGTGGTCAATACTCAGTTAGCCAATGGCATGCTCTATAAATTGTTAAGAAAAAGTGGCTCCCTTATGTCCATCCCTCTGATTGTATTGAGGTTGTTATGGAAGGACATACTATTAACAGACATGTTGTGGTGCAAAAAACTCACCGTTGGTTAAAACATCAATATTTCTGGGATGGAATGCTCAACTCAATCCAAGATGTTTTGGAAGCTTATATCACTTTTCACCACCATGATAGGCCTAACACAAGGTTTGATCACCAATTAGTTGCTCCTTCAGTCCCATTTCACATGGTAAGCATTAGTAAAAAGTTTTTTGTCTACAGGATTCCACGTTCACTACTATATAATTTTGGCTGTGGATCACCTTACCAAATGAAACAAAGCTACATCAATCACTATGGCCACTGCTTAAGCAATTGCCTTACTCCGGTACTGGTAACTCTTCACCCAACATGGTAGTCTGAGGGTGCTTCTAATTTATAATGGCTTAAATTTTACCTCAGAATTAATTCAATAATTAACTGCCTTATTTGACACTCGCCAGGATTTTGAAGCACCCTACAACACATCCCCCAATGGGGCTGTAGAATGAGTTAATGGCAACTTAATCTCCATTTTGAGAAAGATGGCTTCTAACGACCCACTTTAATGAAATCATTTCCTACCAATTTCCATACTTGCTTACCAGGTCAGCTACCACAAGGTGATATAAAGGCCCCCTTTCAGACGCTTTATGGCAGGAAATCCCTATTACCAGCTAATTTACAACTTTTGATGGCATCAACAACTCCCAAAACTTCCAAAAATCATTTTGCAAGCCTTAACTGATGAGACAATCCAACTGCAATCCCTGAACATGGATGCTTTGGTGCATACCACAATCAAGTAGATGGAAAAAAGCAATAAAGACGACTTTCTTTTCCAGTGTACCAACTGGGGGACTTGGTAATGTTTTATTACCATCACCCCAGGGGAAGGACCAGCAAGCTTGTGACGTTTTAGTTGGTCCATATACAGTTTTTCATAAACGTTAATCAGAATATTCTACTGTCAGCGTTGATATGGTACAATTATTAACTGGGTAATGAAAAATCCATTTGAACTTTTTTACCCCTCCAACAGTATCTTGAGGGGGCCTTGTCATAAATGAGCTAAGACAATGACAAATTAAGCAAGATCAAAATCAAATCTCCTTTTCCTATTGATAGTTTAATTCCTGACCCTAACTTAACAAAGGCCTCAGCCTCTGAACTATCTAATGGAAAGAGAAAAGATCTAGATGCAGTTTAATAAAGGAGACAAAGAGGCCATCCTATTAATTCTGGGAGACTATCATGATACAAAGGAAGACGCCCTGTCACGCGCCTCTTCCTGGAGCTCAAGGAGATCCCAATTGTGTGTACAAAATGAAACGTCTCATGCGCAACAAACCCTAGCACTTATAAATATTCCAACCTTTATATAAATTGTTTATCTTTTTTACTTATGTTATATAAATAACTTCCTATTTTTAGGACCTTACCATGGTTTTTCAACAAGCTTTGGTCATCTTGGTGGTTCTTGCCCCTTGCTATATCTTATAAAAGATAGACTCATCCAACTACAAGCAGCTATAAACCTGTTTCTTTTTCTGGCCCAGCTATCTACTGTGCTAACAGAAGTGGTGTCCATGGGCCAATAAGTGTAACAGCTCGTGGTTGAACAGTGTTTCTTTAGTATTCCTGAAAATCCCATGATTATAGCTCCTATGGTAACCTCTAGGTCCAAGGCCTGGGCCACCTTGAGGTGAAAAAGTTGCCAGACGCACTGGTGTATACCAAGGCATTTATTACAGTGAACCTCAGATTAATGTGATATCCACGGCAAACAATAAATTAGCACAATTGAATTTACTGAAGATATTTATAGCGCATATTCTAGGGTTGGTTTCTATGTCTGCAGCCAGCTTGTTATGGGCTTGGGATATTTTGAGGAACTAAGAGGGCATTTCTGTGGTTTGGCATAAAATAACGGGGCCAAGGTGGGGTCTGTGAGGTCCATTAATGGGCATATGTGGTCAAGGGTTTCTACAATTGAATCTTGGCACCATTATTCTTTGATCTGTTGCATCATTTCAAGTTGGTAAGAAAACCTCATTGGGTCCTTAAGGTTTACTGGGATAACGAGCGTATCTGGTGATCTATTGGACACATCGTCCATGAGGTTCATGAGGGTGGGCCTTGGGGGTCAGTCTGCACCACTAGGATCCCAGGGGTACAATGTGGTTGTTTAGGATGAGCTTTCAATTGTGGAGTTAAGTGACTGTCCCATGCAAGGTTGGGGTGTTTTTCCTGGGTTGTAAGAGAGGAGACACCAACAAAAAAAACTCTGCTGAAATGGGGCCATGTGTGAGCATATTGAATGAGAACAAGCACCGCTGGTATATATGGGTTGGTATCCTGATAATACTATTCCATTGGATTGTCCTTGGATGCACAACAGCAATTTTGTCCAATACTTATCTTCATTATCAGATGTCTTATTCTCTCCATCTATAACATAAGAATACTCTCATTGTGAGTGGGTGGAAAGTTTGTTGGGCCAGTGGTATGGTTTTGGCAGGTATGGTTTCCTACTCCATCTGAATCCAGTTCAGGCCTCAATCTGTTGAGACAGGCTGTATGCTCCCTTCAAGGTTTAAGGCCATTGTACCATGTCACGTGTGATCCTGCCCCCTGGTTGAAGGAAGCCCAGAAAGCAGCAATTGCAATGTCCTGTGGGAGTGGGGGAATTAACTAGTTGCCAGAATGCCTTGACATGGTCATCTAAGTCTGGGGCAAGTTCCTTTGGTGAAATAAGGAGTATATAAGCTGTGACCATCGTGTCAGGGCAGCTGCCATTGATGAGATGATCAAGAAGAGGGAGGGCGGGGCCTCCCCTAAGTGAGAGTTCTGGTAAAGTATAGTGAGAGCCTATATCTTCACCTCTCCTTGTAGGGCATCAAGTAAGGGCAGCAATTGCTGTTCCTCAAAAACCTCTGCATTACCTATTAGGATAACTTGCAGTCTTAGTTCAGCCAAGGCTTCCAACACCTGCTGGGCCACCTCATCTGAGGTGCAGAAGCTGGTCCCTATCACCATCAGATTGCAAGATTGAGCGCGCAATTGGGGGAGATCAGTTGTGCTGCCTGGGCAAGAAGCACTTGTTGATAGTTCTAAATAGCATGATCCAGGACCAACATTTCAGGAGCAGGTGCATAAGGCCATATAGGCTTCTTTTGGCTGTGAACTGGCCCAGTTTCAACTAGTCTCAGGCTATTGATATTACTGTAGTATTAAGAGTCTGGGTTAATATATCATATATATGGTGTTTCAAGGAAAAAATTGGCCTTTACTGGGGTATTCCAATACCCACAATAGCATCCATAGTTCACATAGCATTAGCCATTCTGAGGATTTGGGAGTAGGATCCACTCAGGGAGAGGTGCAATTTACATTGTCTACAAACATCAACCCTATTTCAGCCACTAGGCTAAGGATCAGCAACACTTTTTCACATGCCTCATGTGATGAGGATAGGCCATCATGTCTAGATGAGGTACCTGTGCCTGCCATTCTAGGTTGGACCCAAGTTTATGATTGGTCTGAATGTGCACCAGGTAGCATGGCGCAGTTGCTGTATCACCAATTTGAGTCTGCCAGTTTTCTTATTGACTTTTCATACTGGTGTTAAAGCTCCTTTGATTTGGTCCTGGGCATGGTAATCAGATTAATGTTTTTGCCTTTAGCTCATGCGGTGATCATTGCCAGCATACCCTTGGGCAGGAGAATGTAGAGGCAGCTCCCCAAGGTGGTTTCCTTGGCTCACTCTGTTAAGGATGCTAATATGGAGAATACCAAATAGATGGCCCTCACCATCACTGAAAACAAAAGGTAGTGGTTCCCCATTAGTTACAGTGGTTTTATTAGATGGGACAAAATCATTAAATTTAATTAAAATTAAAATCTTTTTTGGAGAATTTTAATTTTACCAAGAAAAGTACAATATAACCCAGTACTCAACTGAAGGCAGAACGCTGGGGTTTTATGTTAGAATGGGGTATGACTTGCATGCTTTTACAGAATAGGGTGGCAGCTGAATATTCTTAAAGATGCTAGTGAATTTGTCCAGATATTTTTTCATGCCTTCCAATATTTAAGGGACCCCTAGAAATTGGATATTGCAGTGGGCTTGCGTGATGCTTCAATTTAAAGGGTTTTTGATGGCTTTTATGAATGCCAAGTTTTTTGCTATGATCTCATTATGTTTGCTTTATCTGTGCAAGTTATTGTCATTGCATTTGAGGGTTGATCACTTTGATATTTATGGGATTTTTTCTCCTAATTGGATATAGCAGTTTTCTCTTTGTGGGATTAAATTGCAATCTGTCAGTGTAATTGTAAATCTCTTGTAAAATGTCCCCAATCTTGTCTATATACACCTCAGAAGATTCTGTAATGGTAATAGAGTAAGGAAGTCTATTGGCTCAGGGTTGGGGTAAGCATATTCTGAGTGGGGCAGCAGCCACCCACCGCTCATCAAAGATGTGGCCCAAGTCCACTTTCTTCTCCAGAGGTAGTGCTTTGGGGATTCCTTTTCTTTGTTCAAAAGGGATGTAACGTCATGTCCAGCCTGATGTCCTTGACGGGACCCTTAAATTTTAATATAGTGCTCAAGGGCTGTATATTGATGAAACAGATATAAGTTTCACTAACATTATAGGCTTCTAGCTATAAAGTCTTTTGATATATTGCAAAAGGATTGAGAATTATCTCAAATACGTATGTTTAATATTCTAGAGCTTGTGGTCAATCACAAATTTCAAAGTTTCATTGTCATCTAGAGTGAAGCAATGTAACGGAAACACATTTGCTGAGGTTTCAAGTTCCCTAGGGGATTAAAAGTGATTAGTCCCATGTTCTTCAATTATTCTGAGGTGGGCTGATTTAGGACAATACCGCACCTATTAATGGGAAATGGGAAAGTTGAAACTGATGGGAAAGGAGGATACATCCTGGTGAACCTCCACGCACAGATTTCTGATAGGCCAGGAACTCCATGGACCACCTTGCTATTTACTATCTCAGTTTGAGGCATTGGTGCGCAGCACCAACCCAGCCATAAATTGCCCCTGGCCCAAAGTTCAACTTCTGGGGTCAAACTCAAGAGGTAGTGGTTATTGAGTCCATACTCTACCACTGGCGCACCCTCCCCTAGTCTTGTGTTCTTGGTAATAAAACTAGTAGTCCGCATTGTGTTGAGAGCAGGTAAACTTGATGAGATGGTTGGATTGTTAAAGGTTAGGAAAAGCTTAACCTTTAATACTTTAATTTAAGCTTGGCCCTAATGTACGAGTCCCATATTAGGAGCATTCCGGGGTTAACTATAGGCTCAGCTTTCATTACAACCTATCAATTTTAAGCATTAACCCCAATCAAGTTGAACTCTTGAGTAGAGTAGTGACTTTGTTTTTAACCCTTAACAATTCCGTATGGTCAATCAGCATACTGTTGGCCCTATTTAAAACCTACCCTAAACCACAATTCAATTGACTTATAGCTACGTTGGCTTGGGTATAGATTTCCCCTTGTTGATTTAAACAACTAAAAATTCGATTCCATACCAAAGTTACAATTGGCTATAAACAGTATAGCCCTTTAGGTATAAGGAACATATATAACCCCTTTCCATACATTTATCATTATCCAGTATAGTACAGAAACACTCTGAGCTAAAACCCAAGTAGAGATTAACACGTAGCCATATGCCGGTGAGATCTGGTGTGTGGCACTAAGGCAAACGGATCGTTGCTAAGTATTGAGGCGAGTTTGAGTGAGCCATAGGCTATTATGTGAATCTACAATCAGATGATTTATTCTAACTTGGTGGACCTTGGGTTGCAAGGCTGGGGGTGTCATCTATGTTAAGGGAGTCCATCTTCTCAGTTGGTGGTTCGGCAGCTCGGTATTGATCGACGTCAAACGCATCCTCGTCATCTGCCCAGGCATC
The DNA here is from genome assembly GCA_022478985.1 of Massospora cicadina. NCBI lineage: Eukaryota > Fungi > Entomophthoromycota > Entomophthoromycetes > Entomophthorales > Entomophthoraceae > Massospora > Massospora cicadina. The sequence continues at coordinate 75,707 of JAKSZP010009233.1, forward strand.
GGTATCCACCGCCAAGGAGGGATTGTAATCGAACAGCTCGCGACCGCTGAGCTGAAGGTTCTTGCCAGCTTTGAATGCAGCTTCCCGGGATTTGCGAAGTTCGTTGGCGTCGGATTCCTGCTTAGCCAGCCGTTTCCTTTTCCACTCGTTGAAAGAGTCCAGGGTCACCGGCGTCAGATTCGGGCCGAGTTGGTGCCGCTTTTTAGAATTCAGCAACCTCAGTAATCACCCCTTACCTCGATCTCCAAAAATTCCTCAAGCGTAATCTGCTGCTTGTCATCTTCCGCCTTCAGCTTAGACTTGAGTACGAAGCCGGGTGGTAGGGCGTGCCGGTATTTGCACGCCTTCCCTAAAAGGTGAGCCGAAGTTAATTGGCCACTTGCCTCCATTCGGGCACTCCCAGAACCACCCGTACTTTTCACTTTCGATGGCTTCAAGGAAAAACTTGCACACGATATCGGTCGTGGTCTTGGGGTTGCCATGCTTGGACAACACCACCGACTCCAGCTTGCTTTGGTCCCAGGAGTCCATCGAGTCGGCTAAAAGCTTTAGTACGGCGTAGAACGGAGACGTACCTTCTTTCTCGGTATCCCGGGAGTCGGTGTAGACATCGCGCTTGGTAGCCTTGCGTTCGACTTGGAGGTCGTGCGAGAATTTGCACTTCTGGCCTTTGGTGCAGACCCCAGCCTTGAAATGCAAGCATAGGACCGTCTTGGGATCCGTCCCAAACGGAACCTTCTGAGGCGGGAGCACCGGCTTGAAGAGGTCGGCTAGCTCGCGTTGCCGCTTCTCTTCCGCCTCCCGCTTGGCCTTTTGCTCGGCTTTGGCCAATTCGGCTGCCTTCAATTTGGGGTTTCCGACGTGCTGCGCCTGCTTTTTAACCTCCTCGACATATTTGCCAACTTTGGAGGATTTGTTCTTGTTTTTGAGCCCGAACGTTTTGTCCTCCGCCTGCTTAGCCTTATTCTTTTGCTTCTCCTTATCCGCTTTCGTTACCCCTGTCTTTTTAGGTGGCATGCTGGTAATATCGATGGATGGTCAAACCCGGGTGATCACGTGCTTTTCTAAAGTATAAATGAGAATGTGGAGATTCACTAAGCGACAAAAAGCTACTATAGCGATTCAAAAAATCGAGCTAACATTGAAAAAACAGCTAATGATAATAATACGGAAGGTTGGAGCAAGCCTAAACGGGAAACCCGATATTATGATCTCCAAAGATACCTCCATAATGAACACAAATACATGGAAGAGGATATTCACCAAGACAATAGATGAAACCCCTAGATTAAAACAATTAAGAAACTGTAAATAGACCAATAGGTGCTTAAATTTAATGGACCAAATAAAGTCGTCCTCCACTTGTAAACCAACTTTATTAGAAAAGTTTTCCAAGTTAATAAAGTTAACCTCGAGGGTACCGTTTCATGTCGCGCACTTCCGTGTGAAACTGTAATATTTGTATATGGTTTATATCAAAAGCAAACTATTTATAAACTTATAGTATAAAAATATAAAATAAAGGGTTTCAAAAAATAAACCTTGTGAGCGTAAATTATATAAGTAAACTAACCGAAGGGCGTTATAAAACGAAAGGTTAAACGTTACGCATAGGATTGATAACTTCCGATAGCTAAACTACCACTACACCATAATTAATGGCTACCTTGGCCCAAGCTACCCCTTCTATAACCGATCGGAAAGGTATCTTATCTATAAGTTCCCCCCACCAACCTGATAAGATAAATCCAGTTCCTCTATATTGATACTTGGTTTTTAGCTGCAAGTTCACTCGCTCGTAAACAAACTAATAACCATTCCCACGCTTGAGAAAAAGGTCAAAATAAATTCTATTTTAAGTTTTAAAATTTAATTTGGCCTTCAAAGTGGCCAACCGGTTGATTACGCTAAAAGTAAACCCTTACCCGCAGCCCCACTTGCGTAGATGGAGCTTTGAGAATCAAAATCGCAAATGTAGCATTATGTATTCACTATTAAAAATATTTTAATATACGATTATGAAAATATGTATCATTGATCTCTAAAACTTGTTCAATAAGGAAAAGCTGATATCATAGATATAAGCCTTATAAATTTAACACTTTAACATCAGAAACTTATGTTATGGTGCTGAGTGTCAGGTCACCTATATATACTTTTTAGCTGAAATACCCACGCTTCGCCATAAAATTTTTATGAAAATCTAAAAAATATATAACTTCGAATATAATTTTAGGGTTAATTGTTTGATAGGCTAGCATTTTGGTATAGTTGAGAAGCCTGAGCTATTATTGTGCAATAGTATAGATAGCTACAATAAAATGAAAGGCATGATTTTTAACTAATGCTCATAGTTATCTGCTTTATAATACTTGAGAAAAGAGCTTCGCCTACATTCTTATTACATTGCACAGCTTTAGAGGGTTAGAATTATACGACATAAATAAGGCAATAACCTAAATCTAGATGACATGATGTAGCACTTTGATAATTTTAAAAGTATAAAGTAAATTATAGGATAGTGTAGCACTTTCATATTTATCATAAGGTTCAATGAGCCAAGTTATATAAATTAGATAGCAACACTTTTATATAAAGTGCTACAACTGAGGGGTTTATTGTTTATGGTAAAGATACCTTACTATTTAGCAAAAATCATAACATCTCTATACCAATTATTTGTATTTGCTGTTAACTAGCCATTAATCAACTACACCCTTGCAAAATTTAATTTGCTATACTGATCTTCACCAGCTTGGCATACTTATTTCCATAATGTATTTGAATTCTACCTAAATTTACCTCTGTGGTAATTGCCTAGGATTTAAATTATAGGTTTGATTGGAATATAAAAAGTATCAAACAAGGGAGGTTTTAACCTGATCCTACAGAATCCATATAAATCTATAAGAAAAGTTAGTTTATAGTTATTGATTGGCAACAATAGCACTCGACCCATTAACCCTTTGAATGATTTGACGCATATATGCGCCCAAAAAATGAGGGATATGTAAATCTAAAAACGCATATATGCGTCCAAAAAATGAGATTTACATAGTTAATTTTAAAATTTATCGAATATTCGTGTTATGACAAGGACCAAAATGAGCTTAAGTGTGAACATCGGCTAAGAAATTTTTGCAAAAGTTAAGGGCCAAAAAATAGAGGAGTCTTTTTCAAAAATCAGTGAAAGGGTTAATAGTTGCAGCCTCTAGTATTTTAAAAGGTCTGATCAAAGCTTCACCACCTTACTATGGGCCACAGTGCGTTTGTCTTAAATAATAAGCTAAGTTTTATCAGAATAAGCCATATCACTTAAATTTAAGATACGAAAAAATCTGAGTAATTTTATTTATTGTTTATCATCATAGTATTATATTGTTTAATCATCTTATCACAGTATTGTAGCTTAGAAACTACACCTCTAGCTTTATAATTTTATACCTTTATCTTATCTATTCAAGTTAATATTGATCTATCTAATATTTTTAAAGCAAAAAGCAATCAACTTGTATCATCTGCTTACTTTATCATTGAATTGACATTTTCTCTTTTATCATAATGTACACTAAATTTCTACTGTCAGGTCATCTTTGCATAGGACCTTATCACTCTTCTTTAAGCTATTATCTTATTATAAAGCTTTTTATAACGCTGCTTTAAAGCCCTTTATTATAAAGTTTAAAAAATATGTAATGTAGCAGCTATATAGGTAACATTATAATAACTATAAAGGTCAGATGAAAGTTAATAATAATTAACCTGGTGATCTATACATCTAGTAAGTAACAACATTTTTACATGATAGATTGACCAAGGACATTGGTGTAGATGTTGACTTTACTGCATCTTGGAATGAAACTTTTTTACAATTCTAGTATCTATGAAACGCATATAATAGCTAATATGAGTGCATTAAGCTCTATATCCACTAAGACAATAAATTTTGCTTTTAACGTTGATATGTATATAGTATAGTAAGTATTATTTTGTTTTTTTATAATTAACGATACTAAATTGCAAGTTTATACTAACATAATCTGATAGAACTCTACTTGAAAATCAACTATAATCAGACTTTTGGATCTTTGTCATACTATTCCTATTAATAACCTATGTCAGGCTTCTCCCTAGTATGTGTGAAGCCTTGACCTATGATATCCCATTCGATTATAAGTTATTCCAAGTTCCCCAAATATACCTCAATATATATCAATAAGCGGTGCACTACAAGACCTAATTAATATAAGGTCTATAGTTAAAATATGTTTGCAAATTATAAATTGCTAAACAATCCCCATTAATTACGCTGGGATCACAAGCAAATGAATCAAATAATGAATTGAATGTGGTTTGTCTACTAACAACCTATCATTTTAACAAGATTGAGTGATGACCCTATTAATTTCTTATCTAATTTTTATATAAAAGGATTTAGACCATAATAATCAAGTATTGTGAAACCTGATTACTCCCATCTCCAATTATAAGGTGCACCTATCATTTACTATATACTCAATTTATCCATGTTATTTTTGATAGCACCAATACCTTATTTGATAAATAGATCTTTTACCTACTTTCTAGAATTATTTAAATCCCGGCACACTGTTACTTGCAGGTATTTTTGGCACAGGATTTCAATATTATAACAGATGCCAGAGTATTAAAACTCTTGGCAGCTGTTCAAGTTTTTTGGGAAAGTAGACCATAAATATGTAAGTTTGTTAGTTTTATAAAATAAGTTAAGGTTATCACTTTATGTATGCAAAACAAGTGATAGTTTTTAGAATTAGGCCACACAGTACTTAGGGCACTTGGAGGCTAATAGTTGAATGCAAACTAGGATTCAGTATGGGCAGAGGGTAGCAAGATTTAGCAAGATGGCAATTTGACCTACCAGAACTCTCAAAAATCTTTTCACCCAACCTGGCTTAACTTTGGGTGCTTGTCAACACAATCACAAATCCTTGCGGTAACAATTTAATATTTTATCCAATTAGGCATCTTGACAATTTTTTCATCTCAGCTGATTACAGGATGTCCTAGTTATTGATTGGTGGGTAAAATATCTTCACCCTTCAAAGCCCCTTCAGATCTATAAAATGGGGCTTTTCTCTTAGAAGGTAACACTAAATTTAAGTTGGTGCATAGCAAACTTCCAATTCAGGTCACCCATTTTTCCAGGGGTTTGGGGTAACTATATTAACAATATCCAGGCTATTCAGCTGAGGGCTAGGAGTAAAATCATTACTAAAATCTGAACTATTCCACCAAGAGTTTGGATGGGAATTTTAGCAATATATAAACTATTTGCTACATGGATATTCTTATCACCTTAGTGGAGAATCCAATTGTCTGACATTACCCTCTTCAAGGATGTTGGTGGAGAATAGGGGTGTAGAAATCGTCCTTGTAAACATTTTAAAGTAACTCCAGAAGCAAGAGACTTGATGGTTTTATCCGTCACCCCTCTTATAGGTGACAACAAAAGATCCTTCCTAGATGGACCTGAGTTTGCCATTAACAAAAGTAATGCAATTGTGGTAGTATAAAACAAAGTCTGATAATTGAAAAGAGGGTATTGGTGACCTGACTTCATTAGCCGCTCAGATCTCTTTAATAATGGTTTTATCTAAATTGGGCATAACATCAGTTTGTAGCTGTATGATGTTTTGAGCCAGCCGCCTCATGGCTTTGTCAGTAAGTCAGTCTGGGAAGAAAAAACGTCTTAAACTAAGAGGGCGGCTACCCCAGGTTCTTAACCCTATAAAACGCAGAAAGGAGACATTTTGAGGATCTGGTGATAAATGATACAATATTCCATAAGGGCCCTAAGCAGGAATTGATATCAGTGTAGAGGGTCTGTTGTAGCCATTTTTCTAAAATAGAGACTAAGGTTATTTTTGCTCTTTCTATGGTAACATTTGTAGAAGGGTTATAGGGGCTGAGAAGAGTTGTTGCGCTCCCATGAAGGTAGACAAGATCTTGACCACCCTTTAGGTAAAAATCTCCATTGTCATAGAGGAGAAAATAGGGGGAAACCATGGTGAATGAAGATATACTGGCGGAGGAAAGTCGCGGTAGTTTTCCCAGTTTGGGCTGGGAGAGCCACAGCTTTGACACATTTTATAAAATGGTCAATTCCTGTTAGTATGTATTGATTCCCACCAGTAGTCTGGGATAGGGGACCTACCACATCTAGGCTTAGCATGTGGAAAGTGTCATGTTCACATGACTTTACTAAGGGATCAATGGCCAAGACAAGGCTGGGTGTCAAGAGTCAAAAAGTCAAGCTACAGGACCCTCCTGACTTAAGGAACACCTTGTACCAACGCTGGGTTCAGGCTAGATATACCCAAGTTGGTTCAGAGGAAGTGTAAGTTGCCCAGCCATGTTTAATGGCCATAGCGTTAAAACAGATGTGCTACCACTTAAATAATGATGGTTTGATTTGGTTACTTGATGAACGGGGTTCAAACCTGTTCAATTTATGAAATTTCCAACTTGGGTCAGCCTTGACTTCAATCAATCACTCAAGTTTGGTTGATATCAATGTACATTATCTTGTCAGATGGAAGCATGAACCTATTGGTTTACCAAGGCCTAGTATCACTTTCACCAGTTGATGATTCCCTTGAATGAGTTTAAAGACGTTTGCTAAAGACTAACCTTTTTTGCTGGTCATATTTCTCATTAATTAAAACCCCTCGTTATTTTACATTAATTTTATGTTAACTTGGGCAAACCTGTGCGTGGACCTCTTCAAGAAGGTCTTGTGCAACATCAACTGATTTATTTGCACTAAAATTACAAATGCATTAGGTGCACCGCTGGGATGCCTTGGTTCCCTCCAGACTGAGGCACCTAAGCACTCTATCCTTGATCAAATCTTGGATATAGACACCCCTTTGGTGCCCACCCAAATCTTGTTGTTTGTTCAATCTCTATTAATCTTTACTATGTTAAACACCCTTTCCTTATGTTACTTTGGCTCAAGCACCCTCTGCGGGGCTATTTTTCCCTTAATACTGATGACTATTTCCCATGTGTTGGGGCTGTGCATCATGAACCACCTCACTGGGAACTGGAAAGTTATAGACACTCTCCTGACATTAGATGACCAACCACTTTAATTAAATTCACAAACGTTATCTGTGTGTGCAGCTGTTGGTCATGGCCACGATGGAGCTCACCACCATTTTCTCATTTTGCCAATGGTTAAAGCACCTTGTCATTATTCTTTCTACCTCTGACTGGAAAGTACCCACCCTTATATCTCTTACCTGGTAGATATAGACGCTTTACATCTGAGAGTCATGATTCCATGACTTTCAACCAAAATTAACAAAATTGATATAATAAAAATGTTTTTTCCATGGCACCACATTTGGACGGTGCAGGCGTGATCATCAACAAAGGACCTGGTGGTGATGGCCTTGGATAATGGTGCACAATCCGTCACCAAAATGGGTATGGTGTTATTTTTTGCCCAAAACGAGTTTTATAACGCTGATTTCTTTTATAAAAATGATCCAAATATATTCTATTATGGCTCTGATATGAAACCCATTTTAGTAAACCAAATTACCCCAGAGAACCCGCGCTTGACCATAACCATGATCCGCAGAACCCAGGAGATGGAGAAGTAGTTACTTTTACAATATATAAACTTTTATGCAACTGCTGAAGATATGGTGGGATATGTGACCTCAGTAGTAAGAGTGACCAAATATCCCTCTCCATTTTTTGATGATAAAACGTACCCTGGGGGCATGCATATGCCTGAAGAAGATTTTCATGGTGAAGTGTTGGTGTTGTCTGCTTTGAATAGAGACCATTTGGGATATTTTTGTTAACTGCTACCCTTTCATCCCTTTAAGAAAAATCAGCACTACTATTTTGGTGGGTACTAGAGCCTCTGAGATATTTAACGATCAAGACTTAGCTGACTTCTTGAGCTTAGTTACTTGCTAGGTGATATGGTTATGGGAGGGGCTTCTTAAGGTATTCCCGCACTGAAGGTTCTAGCGTTAGTAGATTTATAAGTTGACAAGTATCATTTGTCAGACCGTTTCCAAGAAATCAAAAACCTTCTATACCCCATTATTTTGAGAGTAGAGTTGTGGCAAAAGTTTGACGTCAAACTACCTTCTAACAAAACCCTGTCCTTAACTTTAAAGAATGTTATATATTAGTTGTCTTTGTCTGAGGCTAATTTTCAGGGATATCTCCCCCATAGGCCCAATATCCACTGTTAAATTCTGAGGATTGATTGCTTGATAAATATAATCCTGCACACTTAATCAGGCTGAAGTTCAGCCAAATGACTCTCAATTTTGCCAGTGGCTTATGGTAATTAGACTGTTCAGAAAATTACTTTGCATGTTCAAATAACCCTGACTATTCTGGTCAATATTGGGCTCAATTTTCTCTTTGTAATTGGAACTTCAACTGAGGCAGGTACAGTCACAAGCTGCGGATCCTGAGATCCCAGCTTGCCAACACTCTCCAAAAGCGACTTAGGATACAAATCATAAAGAATATTAAAGAAATAAAATTTTATTAATACTAAATTATTTGATAAATATTCATTAGGCCAGGCGCAGGTATTTGTACCTCTAGGGCATCTCCTGGTCACATTAGAGCGCACAATCTCAACAGATTGTTTTCCACCTCAGTTTGGCCCTTGAACTGATATGACTGAGACCTATTTCTAGGTTTATTGGTGGCAAAATACATTCATATTATGGAGGATTTCAGGGACAAAATTGCAATAACGAGCATGCAAAATTGTCCTAGGATCATCTCAAAATAGAGTTTTTCATACTGCTGAGAAAATATGAATTCTGTGAAATTTTGGCATTGATTTAAATAAATGATGCACCCTTATTTGAGATGTCAGCAGGCCTCTCTCAATAACATTAGGTACTACCATTTGGGCAGTCCATATACAAGTGCTATTGTGCCAATTATGTGGATTAACATAAAAATTTGCCATAGGTGGGAAATCATTTTAGGACCAGCTCAAAATAAGTTTTCATCATACAGCTGATGGAAACGACTCCCTAATTGGGATGTCAACTGGCCCTCTTGATAGCACTAGGTACTCCCATTTGGGCAGTCCATGTTCAAGTAAAATCATGCCAATTATGATGATTGACATACAAAATTTTCCCTAGGGAGGGAAAATATTACGTTTTTTTCTATCTATTTATTTATGATATTGTAGACGTTTTCTTCAGGTCAATCCCAAACGATTTCTCATGTTAAATAATTAATATTGGTCCCAATTAGTCGTGACTAGTTGCTGAGTTTTGGTGCAGCAATAATTGGCCCAAATGTGTGGGTGTATCTGTCCTGAGTTTTTGATAGAATAATCAGATTGAAATGATGTTGATTTATTCAGGCCAAGCTTTGTAGTTGCAATAGACTTTAAGTTAAGAATTATAGTTTAGCTTGAGCATTGGGAGGATAATTGTCCCGATCTGTTGGTTGTCAAATGGTTTATTTTCAGGTCAACAACCAGAATCTAACATATACACTCTCAGTCTCGCTCTATTGTTGAAGCTCTCACTGGAAGTACCTTTACCTTCCTGTTTGGAGGGGCTGGAATCTTTATTTGATGCAGCTTCAGCTAATGTACTACCTGCTCATTCAGAGTTAGATTGTGAGTTCAAGCTCACTGTTGGTCTGGTGCATATATCTTCCCCAATTTAATCATTGATGGTATGGGAGGAAGCGGCATTAGATGTGTGGGTTAAGGAGTAGTTAGCCAAAGGCACATTTATTAGCGTACCTCCTCAGTATGCTCCCCACTTCTCTTCATAGAGACTTAATGGTTACACCAATGCGTAGATTATGGGAACCTAAGCAATGTCACTGTAACAGATTTACATCCCATCCCCTTGGACTCACAGATTGCACACTATGTGGAGAAGGCTAAAGTCTTCTCCAAACTGGATTTCTCAAATGAGTTCAATAAGATCTGGATCAAGAAGGGCCAGAAGTGGCTAACTACATTCTGTACCAGCTAGAAATTTTCTAATTTCAGGTTATGCCCTTTGGGCTTAAGAATACCCCTTCTATCCTTAACACTGTATTGATTCAGCTTTGGGGGACCTGCTGTGATATGCGTGGTTGCCTACATGGATGATATTCTGGTGTTTTCCCCTAATCATGGGTCCCATGTAGTACACCTTTGGCAAGTGGTGGAGAGGTCAAAGGCAGCCAACCTTACGCTGAATATCAGCAAATGTGAATTTTTCAAGTCCCAGGTCACCTTTCTGCCAACGTCATGTTTGACCAAAGACACATGATAATCTCAGACAAGGAGAAGGTTATTTATGAGTGGCCCACCCCAACTTCAGTCAAGGAATTGAGGATTTTTTGGGGACGTGTAAGTTCCCTAAGAAATTCACGCCTAATCTTTCTGAGGATCTCTTTCTGCTAAGCATCACTTTTCGAAAATCAATTCAGCCTGAAATTTAGCTCCACTAAAGAGATTTACGAAAACTATTAGCAAATATGGCGGGAAACCCCGCAAAAGAACCCGCAGGCTATGCCAAACGAGCCAGCACCACCCCCAAACGAAGCAACCCTCGGTTACCCACCTCAGGGTCAACCAGAATCACCCGCTCTCAAGCAGCAGCCATGAAAGCAGGCACCACCCCCCAACCTGGAGCTACTCCAACTAGCGCCAGTTCACCTGATCGCACTTCTGCAACCTGCACGCCTAACAGCTCTGTGTGTGCTGCCTCCCACCAACCCGCTGGGCCCCCTCCAACCAAGGAGGCCATCACCCACGCTGTTTTAATGGCGTCTGCTCAGTTGAATGCAACTCAGCCCATCCAGACATTCACCTCCCCCATTGTGTCAGCTAATTCAGCCCCATCTATTATTGCTGATGCCGTGTTTCTGGCTCCCTCCATGAGGGGCGATACCCAGCTACCTGGCCCCCAAATCCTCAGATGTAAGGTTGGATTAGCCGCACATTCTGGTTCACTAAGCACCAAATTGGGACAATCTACTCTTCCCAATGAGGATTCAAATGGTTCGGATTTTGGAACTTCACACCAGTTCCAATCTCACCCGTCCCATTTAAACCCCGTAATTGGCACTTCTCAAGTCGGCACTTTATCGCAATATGCTGAAAACGACCAATTCACTAATCAGCCAATGAGTTTTGCCCACGAAATCACAGCAAACACTCGGGCTGAATTTACCCAAATAGATTGGGATGGTGATGAAACATCTCCCTCCTCCCAATTGGCTGGAGTTAATTCCAATCTGGATGGGACTCCCCAATTTAGCGAGGCCCAACAATCACCTGGCCCCCAAACCCTCGGATGTAAGGTTGGATTAGCCGCACATTCTGGTTCACTAAGCACCAAATTGGGACAATCTACTCTTTCCAATGGGGATTTAAATGGTTCAGATTTTGGAACTTCACACCAGTTCCAATCTCACCCGTCCCATTTAAACCCCATAATCGGCACTTCTCAAGTCGGCACTTTATCTCAATATGCTGAAAACGACCAATTCACCAATCAGCCAGTGAGTTTTGCCCACGAAATCACAGCAAATACTCGGGCTGAATTTACCCAAATAGATTGGGATGGTGATGAAACATCTCCCTCCTCCCAACTGGCTGGAGTTAATTCCAATCTGGATGGGCCTCCCCAATTTAGCGAGGCCCAACAAACCGCCCCTCAATTTAATATGATGCCAGCAACTGCTGTAACATTCCAGAAACAAGGGAACTCCGCAAACTTGTCCAAACCACCAGCTCACACTCAACCTGCAATTGCAGCCCAAAGCAAACACAAACGCACCAAAGGAGCCACTGGGGCGTGGCAAAAACCTCTGGCACCAACGCTACCCAAAGCAGATCCCCGTGAAGTGGCGTTTATTGCCGATGTTAAGAAGAAATGGGCCGAAACTAGAGCGCAAAAAGCTCTACCTCGCTCAACCCTCTCCCACGCAATTCGCCTTTATTATGGGCATAACCCTGTTGAATTCTATACAGAGGATTACTTCTCATACTTTGCAGCGATTGCGGAGACATTCCCTATTAACACCACCATCCATGAATCAGTGGAGGGCCACTACATCGATGTGGGATTCACTGAAGCTGCCCTTGCTGACCATGCTGCCACCCTCCAGGTCATTATTCCACGCGGATCTCTTCGCATCTCCCGCACACGCTCTCACCTGGAGAAAATTTCATGGGTTACTTTTTCCAACCTACCAACGACTGTTGATCCTGAGTCTCTTAAACTGGCACTCCATCGTGGTTTAATGGAGTTTGGGTCTGTTCTTTCAGTGGACTTTAGCGTCCCCTCTTACTATGCTCCCACTCAAAGAGCTCGCACTGCTAGGGCGTCATTCATCCCCTCCCCCACTGTATCCCGTAACATTGAGGTTATTCCTCGTGTGGCGGTAGTTGGGGCATGCCCTGAGATCTTTTTTGTCGACCCTGATCAGGCGCGCCCCCGGTGTTCATGGTGTAACGCCCTTGGACACTTGTATAGTGGCTGCACAGCTCGAAAACAAGCCCTCTTAGCCACCACCCAGGGGCCTAAACCAGGCCAAAAACGATCCCACATGGCTGCAGCAGCAATTCCACAACCCACACAATGGGTTCCTGTTCAAGACCTGTCCCCTGAGGCCTTACGCCTAGCAGTTGAAACAGCTAACCCCACTATTGGTGTGGGATACCTTCGCGCTCATGCCCCCCTTCCAATGGGCACCCCCTCCAATCTCCCAGAGTCAACTCCCTCTCTCACCAAGCGCAAGGCATCTCCCACAGGGTGCCCCTCGTCAGCCACCCCCACTCAGGGCTCCGCGGCACCCCCACCAACCCCCACCAGCGATTTATCGCATCAGCCCTCAGCTCCCAATGGAGCTATGCCCACCAGCATGGACTGGCAACTCGCGGCCTGCAGTAGAAGTGCCACCTCAAAGAGTCCTACCCCAACCCCACAGTCCATTTCGCGCGGATCCTTTGCAGTGTTGGAGGAAGTGAATATGGACTCAGACTCATCAAATGGGGACACCGCGGAGGTCACCATTGAGCACCCTCAGGTCCTTCCCCTGCAACGGAGCGGGGGCAGCATCCTAGGCTGGCTTACTGGGTCCTCCGCCCCCCACCCTCTCCTTCCCCTCAGAACCCTCGACGCTCCTCACGGATTGCAGCTAATAGTCAAGCTAAAGGACTCAAAACTAGCCGCCTCACAGCAGCAGGTTTAAGCGCTGGCAACCCCCCAGGACATGGAGGGGAACAGCTATGAGTCCCCATGGCAGCACCCTGGCCCTGCAATCCATCAACGCAAATGGGTTGCGGGACTTTAAGCGGAGAGCCCGCCTCCTCCGAAACTTCAGGTCAGCACAAATTGACATCGCTGCTGTCCAGGAGCCCCATATCCTCCCCACGAACAATCTGCATGGAATGAACAGTTTGGAGGCAACTCCTTCTGGACAAACCATGCCGCCCTTATTGTTTTGAATCCCCGGGTTAAAACCCATTCTTTTTCACAATATCTAGGTGGCCGCCTCATACTGGCCAAACTCACCACTCCTGACTTCTCCTTCTTCGCTGCAAGCATCTACCTGCCTAATGCAGGTCAGGAGCAAAATCGGCTCTTGGAAGAGCTCCTCCAACTCAATCTCCCACGGAATACAGTTCTCTTAGGAGATTTCAACACAACCATAAGTCGCGTCCGTGACTCTTACCCCCTGCAGCAAAGGAACGCCCTGGATCAAGTCGCCTCCAGGATTTCCTTCGCCTGAGTGGCTTTATAGATGCGCTTCCACCCTCCGCGTCTGGCCTAGGTTGCATGACTAGGATCCAGTATGATGGAGGAGCTTTCCAGTCAGCGTCACGCATAGATATGGCACTGATTGGCCCCCTGCTAATTGGCCGCGTCTCCTCTCCCATCTCTCGTGACAACCATCTGAGTGATCACAGGTCACTCACCGTTGTCCTCACCACCACACTTAGACCGTCGCGTAGGTTCTGGCCTAGGGTTGCCCCAGCTCTTCTCAACAACCCCTTCACTAAGGAGAAGCTGTCTATGACCATCCGAGAGACTCTCACCTCCCCCCACCCCACCTGCTTGACCACAAGGCTAGATGGGCGGTGACCAAGGAGGGCATCACCCGCGTTGCTTACAACTGTGCCAAAGCCCAGATGACTGCAGCTCGCGCCAGAGTCAAAAGGGCGGAAGCCAGAATCAGACATCTAGAGCGAAACTGCCAGCCTTCGCCCTCTCCCAGATGGTTGGAAGACTGGGAAGCGGCGCAGGAAGCACTCCGCTTGGAGCTCACACTGCAGGAAGAACGGGCAGCAAACTTTACAACATCTCGTTACTATGCTCAATGGGAACGCCCCACCCGCTTCTTCTTTCAGAAACAGAAAGCCCGGTCAACAGCGCAGGATATTACTGCACTGAAAATTGGCACTACAACCACTTCAGATAAGGAGAAAATCACGCAGGAACTACACCGCTTCTACTCCAGCCTCTTCCATGCCACCCAGGTGGACCCATCGGACATCCAAGACTTCCTGTGGCGGGCTCCAGAGCCGCCCATTGACCCACGGGCTGATGAGGCTCTACTGGCGCCTATTTCCATCCAGGAGGTGATGGAAACCCTTCTGAAATCCCCACGGCTTAAAGCCCCAGGCCCAGATGGAATACCCTTTGAGGTGTACCTTCTGGAACCTGCAGTGATAGCCAGAACCCTCCGCGACCTCTTCGCTGCACTCTTGGTGAATGGCGAGGTCCTCCCCGACTCCAGAGGCTCAATCACGACCCTCATTCACAAGAAGTCAGACCGTGAGAACCTGGCGAACTGGCGCCCCATAGCGTTGATCAACACAGACCACAAGCTCTTCACGAAGCTTCTGGCCAACCGCATCACCAAATGGGTGTCACCTCGCCTCTCCCCATCCCAGTACGGTTTTATTCCGGGGAGGTCGTTATGGGACAACTATAATGACCTTCACGTGACTTTGACTGCTAACTCTCGTAAGGTGAATGGCTTTGTGGCTCTTCTGGATATGGAGAAAGCATATGATCGGGTAGCCTGGAAGTATATTGATGCTTCCCTGGCCCGCTTCCATCTCCCACCCGCAGCTAGGCGCTGGATATCATCGCTCTATGACCAGCTCCACACCAGAGTTCTGGCGCCAATGGGTTTTACAGTGGCAGTACCAGTTGGACAAGGTCTCCGGCAAGGGGACCCCCTGAGCCCTATCCTTTTTAACATCACCCTTGACCCCCTCTTGGCCTCCTTACAGGACAAGCTAACAGGGATTCTGGTCCCAGGTAAAGCCCCCACACGCACCATGGCATTTGCAGATGACACTGCCATTGCATTTGGCTGCCCTGGGGATGTTGCCCTCGCTGCTGTGACCATTGAGAGGTACACCAAGGCGTCCAACGCCATGGTCAACACCTCCAAGACAACAGTTGTACAGGTCGGCTCCCCCACCTTCCCCCCACCATTTGGTATTGAACCTGAGCGCGGTACCTTCCGTCACCTGGGCGTTCTCACCAACCAACAAGGAGTTGCGCTAAAAGACAATGAGGACTTGCTCCTTGCAGCAGTTAACTCCAGGATTGCCAGCTGGAACCGGCGGCACATCACCCCCAGGGTCGAGCTCTGATGGCCAATGTGTTCCTCCTCTCCAAAGTCTGGTTCCTAGCGCACGTCTGCCCATTCACAGATGCCTTTTATACGCGGCTCAATGTACTCCTCCGCTGTTGGATCTGGGGCTCAAACCATCCACCAATAGCCCTCTCAACCATTGCCCGACCCTGTAATGAAGGGGGCCTAGGGCTTCTGGACACGCGATCCCACGCCACCACAATCTTCCTGAAGTTCCTATGGCCGATTGTCTGCTGGGACGCGACCCCCATGCCCCAATGGGCGCCCGCCCTCCGCCAGTCAGTGTCAGCAGCTCTGGGTCTTCCTAGAGCATCTCTGACCTCATTAGGGGAGTGGCTCACAAACCACCCAGGCCATCGCCTAAAACCATCCTCATCCCCCTACTGGAACCAGGCTCTCCTTGCCCTGAAACGAGTAGGCGCGCGGATCCACCATGCCTTCCCATACAGAAGGGAAGGCCCTGGCCTCAGCCCACGTCGCCATGCAATTGTGCACAATGGACAAGTTGTCACAACTCGCCTCAACCCCCAAGATCGTCCTCCCATCCGCCCAAGACTCCTTGAGCTCCTCCCTCCCTCCGTGAGATTTGACCTTAAGGAATTGTGGAAGGACGTCTATCACCCCATCCTGTCAGCAAAGGTGTCCAACACCTTATGGAGAGTGCTCCACTGTTCATACAGGACAGGGGACCGGACTGGCCCTACCTTCCAGCACCGAAGCTGCCCCCGCTGTGTGGAGCCTATTGACTCCCACCTCCATCGTTTTTTCACCTGTCCAGGTGTCGCCGCATTTTGGCCAAAGGCCCGCGCGCTCCTCCATGCTCAGCCCTGGTCTGGACACCCTGTGCAAGACCTCATGTTTGAGCAGACATTGCCTGGTTGCCACCGACCCCTCCGTGTCCTCGCCTATGCCACAGCCATCTGGACCATCCATAACTCCTTCCTTCGTGCTGCCTTTGACCAGCAGGTGTGGACCCTTCCACACATGATCACCCACTTTCAGGTACACTTTGAGATGGCCCTGAAGGTCTGCACTATGTCGCCAACCCTCCCCCGCTCAGTTGTCACTGCAGCACGGCTCTGGCGCGCAAACCCCCTCCCTTTCTCGATGCCTCCTCCCTCCCCTTCCCTCGCCTCAGGCTCTTAGGAGCCCAGGCGTAATTCAATAAACATCGATGAATCCCCCCCTTGGGTTGGGACCATCTAGTACTAAAAAAAAAAGTGCACCCTATTGTCCACGTCCATCCTTCGCCATGTAGATCCTGAAATGAGTTCATTGTCTCTACTTATGTCTCCAACTTCTCCATAGCAGCTGCCTTATTACAAGTAGGTGAAGATGAAATTGAGCATGATTCCACCAGATAAGATTGTGTCTCAACTTCCCTCTTCCTTGGCCATGGGCCAGTACTCGCTCCTCTGGAAGATGCGGAGGAATATGGTATGTTCAGAAAGGTAGTCCTTTCACAGCCTTTTTCAGCTTAATATACTATTGTCCTTGCCAAGAGCGCATTGAATCAGGAGGACATTACTAGGGGTTACCACGTGAAGGATGAGATGGTGTGATTTCAGGGGCGCCTATGTATTCCCACCTGACCACTTCACCTGGAAAACATCCAAGGCCATTATGATGGAATTATCGTTGGTTATCCTGGGAAGTCAAAGACTCTGGAGTTAATTCACCGCACTTACAAATGGAAGGGGTTAGCTGCTCAGGTGGGCAGGTATTGTAAAGAGTGCCTAGTCTGCAACCAGTGAAACTGAATTGACAGCCACTAGCGTGGTTGTTGGTACCAGTTTAAAAGGCTGAAGGTCCTTGGACTTCTTAATCAGTGGATTTTATTGTGGAATTGCCTGTATTTGATGACTAAGATATTATCTTTGTAGTGGTGGACCGTTTTATAAAGTTCGCCCACTTTATTCCCTGAAGAACTACAGTAACCGTGGCTGAGATGGCTAGACTCTTCGTCATTCATGTGTTTGCTCTTCACGGGGTCCCCCAAGAAATAATCAGCGATTGTTGACCACAGTTTACAGTCCTTCTTTTGGGAAGAGTTGTGTAAGTTTCTGAAAATCTGTCTCTGCCGTTCAATTGCCTACCATCCCCAATTAGATGGACAGACTGAACGAATGAACCAGTGCCTAGAACAGTTCTTGCAGTGTTTCACCGCCGCATATCATTCATATTGGGTTTCCCATCTCCCCAATGCCCAAATCAGTTATAACAACGCCCAAAATGCATCAATTTTTTGTTACCCCTTCTTCACCAAATTTGGCTTCAATCCCCTTCAACTTGGAGCTCAGTTGTGGATCCATTGTGGAAGAGGTGGTGGATTTTGCCAAAATGATCAAGAAAGTACACCAAGTGAGCAAAAATTTGATGCAGCCATGCAGGCTTACAAGGAGAACGCTGATGGTAAAAGATTAGACAGACCAGCATACAAGGAAGGGGATCTCGTGATGCTGAATGCTAAAAACATCCAATCAAGCTACCAAGCAAAAAACTGGGACCAAAGATGATTGGGCCTTACCGCATTGTCAGAAAGGTGGGCCACGCCTCATACCATTTGGATCTCCCCCC
Organism: Massospora cicadina; assembly: GCA_022478985.1. NCBI lineage: Eukaryota > Fungi > Entomophthoromycota > Entomophthoromycetes > Entomophthorales > Entomophthoraceae > Massospora > Massospora cicadina. The sequence continues at coordinate 93,956 of JAKSZP010009233.1, forward strand.
ATTATAATTTTTTCAGTCTACATGAAAGCAAGCTTACGTTGTTTGAGGGCCCCCCACCAGAGGCTCTTGAGGCTTGTCTCATGGATAGGTACCCAGAGTGGGAAGTGGATGAGATAGTAGCCTCCCATCAGATAAGAAGAAAACTTTATTATCTTGTATCCTAGAAGGGATTTGATGCAGCGGAGAACAGTTGGGTTCCACCACGGGACTTTTCCCATGCACAAGGCTTAATTGAAGCATTCCACAAGAGTTTCCTTAAGGCTGCAGGTTCTAAGTCCAACAAACCCGTTGCTTCCATGAAGTTGGCCCCTGCTCACAAAAACTTTCATAGGAGAATGCCCCTAGAGGGGTGGAGTTCGTAAAATAAGGGAGGGTAATGTTCACATGACTTTATTGCGGGATTAATGGCCAAGACAAGGATGGGCGCCAAGAGTCAAAAAAAGTCAAGCCACAGGACCTTCTTGACTTAAGGAACACCTTGGAACAACGCTGGGTGCAGGCTAGATATGCCCAAGTTGGTTCAGAGGAAGTGCGAGTTGCCCAGCCATGTGTAATGTCCATAGCGTTAAAACAGACATGCTACTACTTAAATAATGGTAGTTTGATTTGGTTAATTGGCAAACGGGGCTTTGAAAACCAATCAATTATGAAATTTTCAACTCAGATCAGCCTCAACTTCAATCAATCACTTAAGTTTAGATGATATCAATGTACATTATCCTGTCAGATGGAAGCATGCACTTATTGGTGCACCAGGCCTTAGTACCAATTTCATCAATTGATGATTCCCCTAAATGAGCTTATATATGTTTGCTCAAGGCCAACATTTTTTGTTAGCCTTATTCCTCATTAATAAAAACTCATCGTTAGTTAAAATCTTATGTTAACTTGTGCAAACTTGTGCGCGGATCTCTTTGATAAGATCTTGTGCAAAGTTAGCTGATTTATTTGCACTAAAATTACAAATGCATCAGGGGCACCGCTGGGCCGCCCTAGTTCCCTCCAGACTGAGGCACCTGAGAGCTCTAGCCTGATCAAATCTTGGATATGGACACCCCTTTGGTGCCCACCCAAGTCTTGTTGTTTGTTCAATCTCTATTAATCTTTACTATGTCAAACACGCTCGTCCTATGTTACTTTAGCTCAAGCATCCTCTGCGGGGCTATCTTTCACTTAATACTAACAACTAGTTCCCTTGCATTAGATCTGTGCACCATGCACCACCTCACTAGGAACTGGAGAGTTATAGATACTCTCCTGACAGAAAGGTTGTTGTGGGTAGTAGATTAATAGTGATATTTGGTCTTAAACTGATTTCTTTTTTCAGGGTAAGCAGGTATCTAGGACTTTGATAATGAATTTTATGGATTCCTTCCAATAGTACTGATCTCTAATAAATTCATGGGTATTATGAACTCCGCCGTGATAAGGGTAGAGTGGGCCTCCAGGCTAGCAGGTACTCACTCCAAAGGCTGAAGATAGATCAACCAATTGGCCCCTTCTTTTTATATAACTTTCCGCTCTCCAGTTTGGTGTCGCATAAGTGTTGCACCTGCATTTCTTGACAGGTTCATCCTATTGTACAAAGTATCAGGGATCATTAGGAGGTCATGAAATCTTTTATCTTCATCATTATCTAAGTGAAGAGCAGGTAGCTGAGTCAATTCATCAACATTCATATGTTGAGATCCAGCTCAGTGTTCAATCTCCATATCATAATGTTGGAGCTTCAAGGCCCAATGAGCTAGTCGTCCAGAAGGATCATTCATATTTTGTAACCATTTTATGGAGGCGTACTAAGTTACCACAGTGAAGGTAGTTCCATACAAAAAAGGTGCGGTAATGTTTTACAGCAAGTAAGACAAAAAGGCACTCTTTTCATGTGATGACATATTTGCGGTAAGCTTTAGTTAGCATCTTGCTGAATTATGAAACTGGTTGATCCACACTGTTATCATCTAATGGAGCCAGGATGGTTCCAGAGGTATAATCAGAAGCATTAGTATAAAACGAAATTTTTACCATAGTCTGAGTGATGTAGGATAAGACTTTTGAAGCAATTTCTTAAGCATCTCAAACACAGCCTTTTATTCAGCAACCTAATAGAAAGGAGTGTTTTTACCCAATAGTCAAATGAAATGCTCACTAAGCTGCGCGAATTTTGGAATGAATTGATGGTAATAACACATCACGTTCAGAAACACCTGGATATCTCAAAGGTTTTGAGCGAAGGCATTTTGGAAATAGCTTTACCCTTATTTTGTAAGTGTTGAATCCCTTCTTGTGAGATAGTATGTCCAAGAAAATCAAATCTCTTCTAAAAAAGTACATTTATGGTTTCAACTTAATGTTAGACTCACGCAGACGTTTATAAAACTTCCTTTAGATAGATAAGATTTTTGTCAAAACTTATATTAAAACTGTGATGTCATGAAGATAGACTATCATGCAACTTACCTTAAGATCCTATAAGATATGATACACAGCTCATTGAAATGATGCAGGAGCATTACACAACACTTAAGATAATTGAGTGGGATGAAATAAACCTTCACTGCAAATAAGATCACATTTCTCATGATCTTTTAAAAAGTCCAATTTGAAAGTATCCGCTGGCCAAGCTCATAGCAGAAAAGAATTTGTAGACAGAGAGTTGTGCAAGAGCATCATTGATGCATGGGATAGGTTAACTATCTTTCTTAGTGAGGTTGTTCAATTTTAAGTAATCCATAGCTACCCAATGACAACCATTTTTCTTTTTAATAAGCAAGAGAGGAGACGCCCAAGGGCTTTGGTAAGGTGCTAGTAATCCAGCGTCTAGTAACTGTTTGATCTCTGTCCTCGTTTGTTGCTCTTCAACTTTTAATTTACAATAAAGTTTAAATTGGATAGGACTGGAATCACCAACATCAATTGTGTGGCTCCAATCCTTCATGTGCCCAAAATTGGTATTAGATTTAGAGAATATATCACTATAGGCATTTATAAAGGAGTGAACTTTTTAGGCTTATTTGGGATAAGTTCATCTGGAATATGAACGTTAGGAGAATTACATAACAATTTTCAGCAGGTAAGCCCCTATCTAACATAGAACTGATGAAGTGAATCTTTTTTAAAAAATCTGAATTGGGATTAGCAGACCTTTTTACTATCTCTTGTTGTTTTATGGGAATGTCCGTATTATGAGATTCCCAATAGAATATTGATAGGTCGTTGGTAGGCAGGATACAGTATACTAGGAAATACTCAAGGCTCTAAGGGACTACTCTATTAATGCTTATTAGTGTAATAGGCAGTTTCAGGGGACTTGTAAAGTAATCTTGGTGCCAATCACCCATTTTCCTCAGATTTGATTCATATCTCTTCTAAAGCATAAAACGAAATGCCCTCTAATGCATCAACAAAATCAGGCAACTTCTTTGTATATCAGCTAGACTTTTTGTAATGTAAATATAATACAGAAAAAAGCACTTAACTAAGAAAGAGTATTCTTTCTTCTTGGTATCTTTATTGTTTATCTAGAGGAACCTAATAAACGAGCATGGATATAACCCTGTTTCATGTTGATGATTATGGCATACTCAAGCATAAATCTGATTCCCAATAAAGAATGTTATAGTTATTATTAACCAAAGTCACAGCAGGTGCTGAAAGGATAAGCTTCCCATTTCTAAGGGTAATGAGGAGTATGCTCTGATAGCACAAGTACTGTTGGTACCCATTGTTCCATAAAATTGGTAGATTTTAAATTCAGCCAACAACTTAATCTTCCTATAAGTTTTAGGAGAAAACATTGATTGATGAACTGGTGTCAAGGATAGCCATAACCCGCACCTTTTGGATGACGACCTCTACCTTAGCTATAGTTTGAGAAGTTAGGAGGGAGCTTGAAACTCTTTAATAAGAAAAGTGGAGGCAATTTTTTGAGCTGTCTTGAGATATATATCTTTAATGGATTGTAGAGTATGAACATGCTGAATAGGCTGGATCAACAATGCAATGAACTTTTCTGCATCACTAACGGTAATGAGAACCTCAGAGAAGCATATAACTTGGCTAAGATAGGTTTCATTGGGTATCATGGCCTTAGTTAGTCCTTCAGGGTTCAATTAATATGGTATTCCTAATATAACTGGGGCTCCTAGGGCATAATATCCAACGTCTTCATAACCCCTTCAGATTCGTCATCAGAGGTTTATGTATACAAGTCAGATGTGCAGAGGAGGGAGCTCAGATTCAGGCACATTTGGTTCATCAGATTTCTTTGTATGAAACACATCATCAACATGCCCTTCCTTGTTGCAGTCAATGCCCTTTGGGCGCTTGACTACCATTTTGCCATGAGAAAATGAGTTTCATCCTCAATGTGCGTTGAATTGAGCTCTTTGTTGACTTTCTTGGAGATATTAGACTCAGCCTCACGTGGCGGTGTATTATCTGGTTTTGAATGCACCTGGGGGCATATTAAGATGTAAACAGCCATGGATGTGGTCCTGGGGGTCTTCATGGACTCCTTTCTCTGGGCTACGTTTAAGAGATACTTAATTTTTCAGGACTTAGGATTTAAACACAACTCAATAAGTAGTCTCAAGTTTATAGAAATTGGCAACCTCAAGAAGAGCCTCCTTGATAATGTGAACACTCCAAAAAGACCTTTCACTTAAGTAAGGTGCATTGCCAAGAAAGGGGAAGACCAATGCAGACATAATGTCAGCAACAGCGTCGTCAAGTATAGACATCTTCAAAAAAATAGTGGTTGGGCTTCACTGTAGAACATATTAATGAAGGTGGCAACAATTTTTTTCTTGCATGCTAAGGCACATAAATGCGTGTTTCTTACTACTTAAACTCTGATTTGAGACAAATATGTTCATAAGCTCTTCCTTAACATCCGTTTAGTTACTAAGGGTTCCATATGAGGAATCATTACTTCTTGGACCATTCAATTTAGACAAAGGATTATGTACTTTACTTTCTGGTAATTGGTTGCCCCTTCCACGGCAGATTTGTAGATGTATAGAAATGAGCAATGCTACCCTCACCTGGGGTAAACTTGTTTTAGTATAGGGGCCTAAAGGGTCAAGGTTGCTCCTAGTGAGGGCATAGACAGCAGGAGCGGCCCCATTAAGATATTGAGAGGGATGCCATTTGAGCTTCTCAATGCGTAAAAAACTTTGGCTAGGTGATGTTCAAAAGTGGCTATACTTGGGTCATCTTCAATGGCGAAGTTAGGAGGGCTACCCACCCAAACGTACTCCATCTTAATTCTATAAAAAAGATTTTTGTTTAGGTACCCCTGTAGTGAGCACAGCTTGTTAAAATCCTGGCAATTTATTGCTTGCAGGCTCTTAGGCATAGGGTCTCAACAATAAATAACTGATGTAAGAGTGTCTCTCTTAACAGATGTTTAAGATTTTGGGGTCAAAAATAAACCAAAAATAAGTAGAAATTTAGTAAATTTAATATTTTAAAAATAAGGATAATAAGCAATCCCTTAATATAACGTCTCCTTGATTTAAAATACTTGAAGGATAAAAATGATAGATTAAGAGAATTCAGAATAGGCAGATTTTTACAATATAGATTAATGACAATTTGACCTATTAGAACTCTTGAAATTTTTTTTACCTCAATAAGGTTTGATTTTTGTTGTTTGGTCAATGACAGGTATGACAACCCATTCAGTAACAGTTTAATATTTATCCAATCATCCCTCTTAAAGATTTTATATATCAGCAAAATACATTGTCATAATTTTAACCAGATGGATTCCTCCAATGATTTATTGTTATTTAGGATAGAATGGCTAATCCTGGTGGAATGGCTCATTTATTGAATTTCGTGGTTGTTTTTATGTTTTTTTGATGTTGCTCCCCAAATTGAGTTGAGCCAAATCAGCATTCCGCTTAGATGGAAAGATAGGTTCAGTTGGGGCCAATTACTGGATCCAAATTAGTATATGGATCACTGGCAACTAGTAGCCAAGGATGATCTAGATGTATTAATTATTATATTTCAGTGGAAACTGACGATTCCAAGTTTAATGCAGATGAGGATGTTTCCAGCGCTTAATTTAATAATCAACAGTCACTTAAGAAATGCGATTCCCCAAATGATTGACTACAAAGAGTCAAAAAAAGTTGTTGGCAAGAAGCCAAGATATCCTGAGTATCCCAAGTGACTGAAGATGTTTCCAGTGCATAATTACTAAGTCAAACCCAAATTTGATTATATTGATTTAATAATTTATACAGCTTATCAGTGACTGAAGACTGAATATGAGCCTAAACTAATATTAAGACATTGGGAAGGATGGGGAGAGAGGGTCAACACCATGGAAGAGAGAAGTGCAGCAGAAAGGGAGAGAGAGTGGTTGGCTGGAAGATCCTGTAATGAGCCAATAGGTCAGCAATGGGCACAGTAGCCCAATGTAAATATAAATACCTGGTGCTTCCATTTTAATAAAAATCACCCTTTGCCTATTATCCCTTTGATTTCAGTTTATTATCATTATTATTATTGGGTAAAGAGTAGTTTGGGGGATCCCCAAATAGTGTGGGTGGCACACTTAAGGGTCAGCCAGTCTTCAAACTGGTTGGTCTTCCAACTAGAAGATCCCACTGTCGCTGGAAAAGCAATTTCCAACAATTGTAAATTGAACAGGTTACAAAACCCCATTCTCCAATCTATATTATTGAACTGTTTATAATAGTAACAAAGCTGGTGCGCTTTAAAGCCCTAAATGTAATGCAAGGCCAATCATCACGCACATCCCCAGGACCAACCTGGGCATTTCTTGTCTGTACCCAGCGTTAGTCTAAGCCATGCTTAAGTTCAGGGAGGCCTGCCAACTTAACCTTTTTAGCTTACTCATTCCCAGCCTTGTTTCTACAATCTTTACCTCTCAATTATGTCATGTAACCATGACACAAACATTTATATCTTTTACTTTTCATTGGAGGATCTTTGTTTTGTCAAGCTGTGAAGCATCACCTAACTTCTTGAGCCAAATTTAAAAAAATTATCGGTTTCTTACCTAATGGGTTGCCAAACTTATGTACATGTTAAGGATATGATAAATATAGATAAATTGTAAATAAGCCCTTTATTAAAAAGAGACAGAACTTCTGCCAAGATATAGTTTAAAAAGTTTGCCGTATAACTTTATATAATCAGTTCTATCTTGGTTATCAATTATAACTTTAAAACTGATAATACATTAATATGATGAAATTACTTTGTAATTAATTTCTCTTTCTTTTCTTGATTTGTAGCTTCATCTGGAATGATCAAGCATAGATTCACCACTATCCTTGACATCAAAGAGCCTTATTTGAGATATCAACTAGTTCTTTGCTAAAAGTTATTATTATCACCTCTCAAAACTAGACATCATTTATTGTTTGTGGAAGAAAGAACTTAAAAAGAAATTGAGATGTATAATACTATAAAAGAGATGCTATACGCTAAGTCATTAATTACATGGGAAGGAATAAGAGATGTGAAAAGACTTAAAAAATGTAAAAAGAGAATTATAGTTAACAAAAATATGTTCATATATTCATTCTTACATTTTATAAACCATGCTGGATATTAGTTGACCTATTTTCCTGGTTTTCAAATAAAAATTGTAATAGAAACCCATCTTTGTTATTAGATTTTACTCTAAACAGGTTGCATTGTAGTTGATCCTGTGACTTCTCATTTGAACCCTTTTTTAAAAAATCAACTCCTTTCTAAGATTTTATGTTACAACAGTCAATGATCCTCATCACTGACCATCTAGTACTAAAAAAAATGATCCTCATCACTAGAGCTCTGTTAAGTGTTGCTGAAGTGATTAAATTATATATATTGTTTGTCTATTCTTTATGAAAGAGAACTTTAACTGTCACACTTTTTGTATATTTGTTTAAATCTTAAGTGTAGTTTTAGCTATAAAGATTCGTGAGCATACTGTGTAGTTGCACTATACAGTGAGCTAAAAGTTGGATTGAACAACAATGTCCTGTGCACGTACTATGTGAAGTGAACTCACTTTGCACAAGTGGTGCTCACTACAGGGGCTCTAATAGCAAAAAAAGGAATTTTAAACTTTATGTTGAACCAGCTCAGGAAGGGAGAGATGAAAAGAATAAAAAAATCTATTATTTTCTATGTCAACATCCTCCTATTAATTAAATGACCATATAAGAAGTTAGATTCCAATATTCCCCGCCTTTTAAGAGATTTAAGAATTATATGTTCACTAAGGGGCAGCTGAGACAAATTAGACAAATGTACTTTTGGGATTCTAGTTCTTTGGCCGTCAACAATCTAATCTAGTATCCGCCTTCTATATCTTAATAAAATCAGGACCAGATAATTCAGCAATATAAGTATTTTTGGTCTCTGAACCATCATCAAGTACTATAACAAGCTACTAGCTTAGCCATGATGGGGTAATATCTTACTTTTTATCTCCAACTCACTGTATCAAATTCCCAATTGACCATTTTTCACCGCCAGCCCTGATTTGGAAGTGTTTAACAGAAATATCAAGGTGTGGAAGCACAGTGGGATCTGAATAGGCAGCTTGAAAACAGTTTTTTAGGGTGTTTGTCAGGCTGTTAATGACAACAACAACCTTAGTGTGCATATTTTGCAACAACTTTATGAGCTTATTCTTAAGTAAAATGGAACGTGTTGGCCATAGGATATCAATCCTTGGACAACCGCGGAGTCACCAATGATTGGATTCAGGGATTATTCAGTTTAGAGAGGAAGTTGAATGCGTTTGAGTCAATCCAGATGATATTACTTGACAGTCTGAGGCAGTCAAAGAACTTGAGCAATACACCCAATGAAAAAGAGGGGTGTTTGCACAGAACTTAAGAAGTAACATTAAGACCACTAACCACATCCTGTCTGAGTTATAACAGATCTTGGATCAGCAAGCAGCCATGCAGCGGGACATTAAAGAATGGGAGGATTAGTTCTAAGTTCTTTAATAAAGTTAGCAGGATTTATCACAGTCAAAAAATAACATTACTGTCAATTCCATGAACTTAACAACTTGAAGAATGCCCAAAAAATGTACTTGTATGATTTTCTAACTAGTGTGAAAGACATGTGGAGAGATCTCAGAATTATGGCAAATTAAGCAGTAATACCTCATGGAACAGGGGATATAACCAATTGGTAATGAAGAATCAACGTTGAGTTTTAGATTGGTAGATGTCAGTGCCATCATCAAACCATGCATCCTGCTCAACTAGAGTATTTAAAGAAGAACTCCTGCAAGAATAATATTAAATAGATTTAGTTCATTGACCACACGTTCAATACTAATTATAATTGCTTTGCTCTCTTCTGTGTTAACACGCTTCCAAACAGAGTCAACCTTGTTTTGGTAACCCAGGGCCTTGGGTAAGTACTGCGCCAGTGACATACATATCAAGAAATTTTTATCCAGGATTTCAACAATTTATTCCAGTTAAACTTACTAAATTTTATAAGCATGAAAATATGCAATAGTTCTTGAAAATGTTCAAGATAAACAGGGACAATGACCTTTTAAAAGCTACTACTATGATTAACTGTTTAGATGACCAGAGTCAAAATTTGATCATACCCTAATTACCCAAGGAACATTAAATCTTTTCAATATGGAAAGTTCAGTTCATGAGAGTTTGGATACCCTGAATGCATGAAGCTCAAAAGGAAGAATTCATGACCATTCAGTTTCTAAAGAAAAACTGTTATTGAGTTCTCTGAATAATTCCTTATTAAATCCAGGAATTTCTAAGTGCTAAAACCATGGTAAACTATATCATCAAGATTGGGCTTCATAATTCCACCTAGTAATATCCAGAGTTGAAACATTCCTAGCTTCAAGGACTTGTGAAGGATTTAGATATGCCATCTATGATTAGTACTTGAAGAGGTGTGAAGCTACATTCAGACTACTCAACATGAAAATCTTTCCAACTGGCCCCACTAATTAATAAAAGTGATAGGGGAACCACAGAGAGCTTCTCTCCCTGTTGAGTAATTTTTAACAATTGTTGCAATTTTAAGAGATGACATGTTTGATCTGTAAATCTTGAGTATTATGCAGCCTCCTGCCCTAAGCGGCGCCCTGAGGGTAAACCTTGTGACCTTTCAAGAGGATAAAAGCTAGGTAAAAGATTCTTGGCAGTAGAAGGGGGATGCTTTACTGCTGGCCATGATCTAGTCTTGTCCAAGAGTCATGAGAAAAGTATGAGCCAGAATCATATTTAAATTTGATGAAAGCATTCCTACGATGTGAGCCACACCAGGAATCACTGAGCAGCCATGGAATGAGAGGGACAAGAAGTTGTCTTTAAAGCTTATGTCACTCAAATTGATAAGAACAATCAATTTTGAGATATCAAGGAGTCTCAATCCTTACTCCTCTAAAAGGAGTAAAGTTGCATTACCAATTGAGACTTTAAATACCCACTTCTTCAATGTAAAAGAACAGATCAAGACAAGGATTAATCAAGTTGATACTCCTTCTTTCCTTGCAATAAATGGGGATTCACATTATATTTCCAATTGTACATATATTGATATTTATGTAACAAAGTTTTGATTTGAGCCATCACTGACAGCGGTGCCCCTGTGAATGTAAAATCCATTTAGATCACAAAAAGAGTAGTTCCCAATGTGACCCATCATCAACGATATAAAACAGTTGGGCATATGAGTACTATGAGTTAGGGGGCGTATAGCGCGTTACGTTGAGTTTAAGCTCTTTGCAGGTTAATTCCCCTGATATAGTGCTTCCCAATGATAAAATCAATTTCTTTTTGGTACTTACTTTCTTAGTTTTTTAACACTATTTTGATTATAAGGAGAACACTTTTTTCTATTCTAGGTATAACACTAACCATTTATTACTTTAGGGATAATCAAACTTCCTTAACTCATAGGAATAACTTCATCAATGTGGTCTATAACAATTGTGTAGTCCCTATTTATCACCAGCAAATAGGTCTTAAAAGCCCCTCTACCTGACACCATCCCTGATAATAAAGGCATTCCCTTCAAAGCTTTTATGTACTGTTTATTATGCTATGGAGAACAGCATGTAGTGTCAATCAAAATGAGATTATTGTTATCTGAAGGGTTGTTGGGAGGATTTTACTTCCCTTGGCAACAATCAAGGGCTGAACCTTTTGCTGCACTTGGTATAATCTCATCCAGTCACCAGGAGATATATGTATTACTTGCCAACCTAACTTCCTCCAAAGATTTTGTCGTGAGAGGGCATAAGATTGCGTTCATAAATCATACTCCACTAGAAGAGGTTTGGAAAGTAAACAAGTTCAATTTCTGGCAGAGTTTATCTTATCTGAATTGACCTTACTAAATTGTGCGGTTCTTTCTTGTGAACAACTTGACTGGTTAACTGAGGGTCAGAAAGATCAAGTGATGGCTTTCATAAAAAATACGCCCATGTATTTGTGACAGATGACTATGACCTTGGGTGCGGTTTGGGACCAGTACCACATTGATACTTGGGATATAAGACCCATTCAATTGTGGCCAATATGGAGAAGCAAGTCCAGTGACAAGGAGGTGCAGAAGAAATTAGAGAAGCTTATACATCAAGGGGATGGTTGTCCTTTTACGCAGCCTATGGGCCAGTCCAGTACTCATATTTAAAGAAATCTGGCCCTAATGGGTTTGTTGTTGATTACTGACATCTGATCAATATAACTAAAATAGATTCTTATCCTTTACCGCAAATAGATGACACCCTGTATCAATTAGGAAGAACTAAATGATTTTATCTTAGACCTTATCTGTGAATACTGGCAAATTGACCTGCTTCCTGAAGACCGAGAAAAGTATGCAATTATCACCTCTCAAGGATTATTCCAACTGGCTTAAATGACTCAAAAATTGTGCAACGTGCCATCCACCTTTTTAATAGGTGGTGGATACTATCATGGAAAATTTGGAGATAAGTTTCATTTTGGTTAACCTCAATAGTTTAAATGTGTTATCAAAAATGTTCAACCAACATTTAGCGCATATGGAAGAAATCATTTGGAGATTAGCCCAGCTCAGCTAAAAATCAAGCCTAGTAAGTTTCAGATTTTTGATTCCTAAATGGAGTATCTGAGTCACATTGCTGACACTTGAGGAATAAAGTCACAGCTATAAATAAACGTATTCATTAAATTCATGCAATAAAGGGAAAGTAAGCAATATATCCAAGTATTCCTTGGAATGGTAGTAATACCATCAATATAAATGTAATTCACACAACCTGATGAGACTCTATTACATCTGCTTTAAGAATGAATCACTTTACAATGGTCTCAAGGATGCATAGACTCCTTCAAATGTCTACATAAAGCTTTGACTGAAGCTCCCATTCTAAAAAATCCCAACTTTTACCAGCTTTTATAGTGAAATCTGACGCATCTCTCATGGTTATAAGAGCTTTACTCCCTCAGGTATGGGATGATTGAGAGGAGCACCAGGTAGATTTCTGCAGTTGTGTCTTGGACAAGCATGAACACAATAACACTAAAACTGTATAAGAATGCTTAGCCGTCATATACGCCTATAAACAATTTGAATTTTATAAACATGGGATTAAGTTTAAATTTGTCACTAACCATGGTTTCTTGTAATAATATATATCTTAAGGAACCCAGAGGTTGGTTAGCATGATGATCCTTTAAATTACAGTTTTATGACTATGAGATAGTACATTGTTCAGGACAAACACATCAGAATTCTGATGCACTTTTACAGCTGGATGTTGTATCATCCAGATACCCCTTTTCAGACTAACTATTCAATTAAATAAAAGTGAATAATTATGCCAATGAAAAGCCTAATATTTGCCTCACTTTAGATTGTTAATGAAAGCCACTAAAATCAATGATAGTTAATTGCATAAAATTGTGGGGAAAAACTGAAGACTATACCCCCACCTTCAGTTCATCTGGTAATCATAATGTAAGCTCATCATGTAGATGATCATAGATGTCCACTTATGGCCTTAAATTAAATACAACAAAATTATCATTAAATCTTTGGAATTAAATTACCTAGGACATGTTAACAAAATGACACACATATTAAGCTCAGCATCCCTATAAACCTATAATTACCTACAGGTTGGTTATGCCTTATTGTCCTGACATTTAGTGTCTATAGTTAGATTAACCTCCTTCCCAGCCAGCGTTCTCAACTTCAAATACATCATAGTAGCAATGAATTATCTTACTAAGTGGTTAAAACTTAATCCATAAGAGATCTTGGAGCAATATTAATTATAATTTATTAATGGAACAGATTATAGCTATCAATTTTAACTTCAAGTTATCCTCCAAGACAATGTCAAAATTTTCCATCAAAGGTGTGATTCCTCAACCTTAGGCTTTTGATGAAAATATCTAGTTAGGAAATTTCTGCCTATATTTATTTATATTTATCTAATAAACAATGATTTAATAGTCTTATGGTCCAAAATGAATACTGATATTAATCTAGATAGCAACAAATGACTTATAACACCAAAATGACTCATTGAAAAATTAGTATGACTCACCTTTTAGTGCTCCACAGCTGTTATGAACCAAGCCTTTAAATTGACCTTGTATAACTTTCACCCTAATTCTATTTTATCTATTAAGTCTTTATTTATTTGATAAAATTCCATTCACTATATGAAAGATCTAGGATAGTGAATTCTGATCTATTATCAGATTATACACCAATCTCAGGGGTTAATATCTGCGTTGAGAAAACCTTTTTTAATAACTATTTATAACTTATTATTGACTAGATAAAGAACGCTTTATTTTATCTATATTTCATCATTTATGCCAAAGTGCATTGATTAATGCCTTAGCAGAGGAAAATTCCTGCTAATAAAAGCCAAAGAGCTAATCATACTAGTGACGAAATACTCCACTAGAAGCTGCTGGTGCTAGTTTAACACATAATCATCTAGCTTTTGAAGGACTACTGCCAACAAACTAACAAATTCAGGAAACTGGTACTCCTTTCCAGTTGCTTCCAAATCTACCTAGTGAAGACGTATCTTCCCAAAGATCAATTAATCCCAGTGATAATTAAAAGATGAGTTTACACTAAAGGCTCCACTCAAGTTGTCAAAATTCCTTATTCTTTAATATAATTTACATGCCCAGTCCTACCAAGAACTTCTAGATGAATTTATTTTCACCTTGCTGATCTCCCAACCTGCTTGAGAAGGTTTTTAAATTAAAGCTACATTTATTAATTGGATTTCTACATACTAGAAGGTTGAACAAGAAATCAGTGAGATTAGACATTGAGTTACCAATTCAGCCTCTAAACTAGGATGTGCAGATTTAAACCCACCTCTTATCTCAAAATCTATGAAGCAATTGTCCACTGTAGGACTCAGATCAAAAATTTTAAAAAATGAGCAGGATAAAACTACCTTCATTCTAAAGGATGAAATTTTTTTAATCAACCAAAGTGCTTTGGTGACCTCTCCGCTACACTGTGCCAATGCATCTCACTGCTCCAATGATTTCAAAGCTGAAGTTCTAATCTGATTAGTGCAGCGCCCTCTCAGGTTCCCTATGATGAAGCTCTTCACTGCTCTGACACTGAAATTGGAGCTTATAAAGACCAATTAGAGAACCTTGAGTTTAATTTTTGGATGAGCTAAGGCCTCTTGACGAGGCGAATGGAGCAGCCAAACCAAAAGGCTTCCTGGCCTCTTTATTTCTAGATGCTGAGGCTTACAGCTTCTTAAAGAGGCTAGCCAAACTAGGTGTTTTGGAGTCAATATAATGCCCTTGGCTTCTGTGACAAAAAACTCTAAAACTTCACTTGACCAGCTGAGTCAAGTGCCCTTGAGACCAGATTGCTTTTGTCTACTGCTTTAATTTATTTAAACCTTTTATTATATTATTATTTATTTTTTGCTAAGATATTAGAATTTCCTGCTGACATCATAAAATTAGAATTCCCTGGCAAAACATAATACAATTCAAAGGATTTTCAAGAAGTTGCCTCCCAACTGCCTTTTTAAAGTAGGTGAAGCTTTTCTCCAAATCTGTTACCCTTGATACATTGGTCAACCCAGCAACCAAACTGCCTTCCATTAACTACCTATATAATCTATCTGTTGACTCCACGATTTTCTGTATGATGACTGATCCTTTTGCCAGAATCATCTATGAACTTCCCCATTGCTGTCTTTAAATTAAGTAAGGCCAAAATAGAAAATACTCACCTTCATTAAAATGTAAACTGTGCCAAACAGCTTAAACACTTTTCCTTTGTCCTTTTGGCTCCTACTTTGGATCAGTTTATTTTAAAATCTTGAGGTTGCTCCAGGAATTCAAGCTGACTTGGCAGCAAGTTATCAAATCATACTCAGTGTAAATTCGCCACCTAAAATTATCTTGGACCTCAAGAACTTAGATGTCCAGGCCAATCTCTTAACTTTAAGTGCTCAACCACAAATTATCTTCATATAATTAAAATCAAACTACTCAATTTAAACCTTGATGTTATGTCATGGTCTCATGTTACCAAGCTTTCTCTTGCCTGCAAACTCACCTCAAAGTTCCCAAGGTGGATGTCAAGGTTTCTCCCTGTGATTAATTAGCCCCTCCATCCTGAAGCCGCTTTTGGACTTGCCCACAGGTTTAATTGAAAATATCCATACATATACTTTATTCAGCTTTGTTGTCAGATATACATTTGCCCAATCTACTTTGTCGTTGCTCCCATCTGTCAGAAATGTCAGAGCTCTGACTACACTCCTCTGTCCCTTGTCTACCTCAACTCTCAAGCTGGCACTATCAATTATCTTGGCAAGAATGGGTACACTTTGAAGATTGCAACGCCAAACTCTATTTTGGAATTAAACCTAAAGTGACCATATTTTATCCACACGCTCAGCTCTTACATCTTAATGCTAAAACTAAGGTAGTCATTTTTAAGCTGGGTGGACTAAACAAATCTTAAGATCCCCGCCTTCTCAATATCAAGTTTATCCTGGCTAATAAAATTTATGAAATACTCTGTCCTACCACCAACTGCCTATAGATTATATGACTGAAGCCCAACTTTTATTTGCCAGGATGACACCTGATCCAATACCTTGATTTATCATAACCAGCCCAAAACTGGTAGCTTGGGACTCTAACAAGGCTGGCTGACCCTAGCAGAATTTTAACCACCTCAATTAGGTCTTGGAGGAGGCAGCGTTGGGCTTCACTCTCATAGGTGTGAATCCTCAACCTTAGGCTTTTGACACAAATACTTATTTTAGTGATCTTGGCCTATATTTATCTATATTTATCTATTAAATGATGCTAAATGAGCTTATGGCCTTAGATAAATATCAATATCAATTTGAATAGCATTGAATAACTTATAATGCCAAAATGCCTTATTAAACAAATCCAGGATGACCACTTTTTAGTGCTTCACTGGATTTTATGAACCAAGGCTCTAGTTCTATCCTTGTCTTTCCTTCTCCTAATTCTATTCCACCTATTATGCCTCTCTATATATTTTATAAACTTTCATTGATATATATGAAAGATCTAGGATATTAGATCCTGATCTGTTCCCATGGTATGCGATAATCCAAAGGGTTGATATCCAGTCTGAGAGTTACCCTTCTTATACTATAAAGTTTCCCAATTACTAACTAAAAAAGTACGCTTGATTTTATCTATCCTTTGTCATTTACTCCATTGCGCTTTATTTATCTATTAAGAATAGAAAAATTACCGCTAATAAGATCAAAAGAGATAATCTCCTTAATGATGAAATAATTCAATAAGAAGCCGCTGGTGCTAGTTTGACTCATAATAATCTAGCTTTCAAAAGACTACAGGCCAAAAAAAAACTGGAACATCTTAAAAGACAGTGACACTAATAACATATCTCAAAGCTATCCTGAGCTAATGAGCTAGTGGGAATCCGCGGAATTCTTATTATTCCACAGCATCTTAAGAACATTGGGATGGTGAAATTTTCCAATGGCACCTTAGTACAAGCTCTACAAAAGTTTTCATTTATTCTCCATCTCAATGGCCATATATATGGACTGAACTGTTTATGCTTACAATATCAGTTACCACAGCAGTTCAAGATGCTTACCTTTCCAGCATTTTGTATGTGTAAAAATTTACTTATGGTTGATTATCAGTCATCAACTCAGTAACATTTTTACTGCACAGGTTCAATTTCCTCGTGCACTTCATCATGCTGTATAGAATGTATTAATTGATGGTAGTATGGAGACTATTATCCGTAGTTGAGATTAAACTATTATTCAGCCCAACGCTCAGCCAGTATTTTCAATTTAAAATACTCTTGAAGTGTTACTCATAGGGATTTGATCCCTATATTCTTGTCCACTCGATCTTTGTTAAGATACCCAGTGACAGTCTCTCTCAGCCCAACAAACAGTTAGCAGCTATCCCTGATTGTGGTTCCTTCATCTCTAGATCCCCGCTCAGATCTTTACTCTTATCTCTTAGAGTCTTCCAATTATTGCCTTCTGCAATAGTATTTTTGAGATAGAATGACATAATAGAAGCTGATAGTCTAACTATACACTGAATTGATAATATTACTGTAAACTCTAAACTCTGTAAAGCTACTTTTTTATTATAATAGATCCTAGGGATTTGGCTGTCTAACCCTCAGTTGACACCTCTTCAATGAAATGGTAGCCATTGCCATTGAATCACCCTTCCTCATCTCAGCAGCAATGGTCTTCCCCATCCTGGCTAGGATTCTGCCATTGGACATCCTCAAGACCTAAAACAGAGAGTTGGGAAACATGTCCCTAATGTTTTCCTCTCAATCCAAGTGAACCAACCATATTTGTCTAGTGACCTGCTTAGGTAATGGGACTTTATTACCCATTATGGCAGGTCCCTCACCAACCAATTGATTCACTAGTTGCAGGTGGCATCACTCGCCTTGCAACTCACTATTCATTCCAAATCAGTCGGTGATGAAACCCTACTGATCCCAATTGGTACACCTGATAGTTAATCACTATCAGATGCCCCTATTTCGTCGACAACTCTGCCCAATGAGATCTTAAGTATAATTGTATTGATCCCTGATGGATATGACCAGGCGAATATCTCAAAATCCCCAAACGTAAATTCCTCCAAAACTTGGGCCAACCAATTTCCAATTCATTTCGCCTTAGATAATTTTCCCCTAGTGATACCAGGTAATCTAGCAGGCTGGGAATATGGGTAAAAATCACAACAGTATGGGTGATAGAATGCACTACTGCCTTTATTTCATTCCATTATTGCAATGAGGACGAGTTTCAACCATCCAAGTACTTTGACTGACTGGTGAAATTCACAATAGAAGTACAGTTTAAAGCCTATGAATAATCTCTGATGAGAAAAAAATAAGAAAAGGGATGGACGACTTGCATAGGGAAAACAGAGGTGAGCTTTGCAGTTTGCAATTAAGTTGCTTACTGTAATACTTATGGATTTGGTAGGGCTCATAAGTTAGCTACTTTATTGAAAGACCTTATGTTGTAATTGAATGGGTTGCTGCTGAAGCATACAAAGTCAAAATGTGATTGTTGAAAATAGTTCACTGCATTCACGTCAAATTTCTATGACCTTAACATAAACCAGATGAACATCCCACTGAAGATTTAATGGTAAATTAGGTCAAGGGAGGAAGTGTTAATAAATGTTGACTCAATTCATGGCTCACAAATCTTGTTGTAATGAAATCCCAACTATGTTATTAGATTTTACCCTAAACAGGTGCAAGTAGTTGATTCCATTACTTCCCATCAAATTTTTTATAGATCTATCTTCTCGCATAATTGCTCTTTACAATAGTTGATACTCCTCATCATAAGATCTATGTTAGATCTTAAATTAAGTTATCTGTATAAATTTTTTTCCTATTTTAAAAAAGGGATTGCTTATATTGTTAAAATTGATCTATACTTGTTTATATCTTTAGCATAGTTTTATGTATGCTAAAGATTTGTAAGAAAACTTCATACTTGCTCTATACAGTGAGCTAATATTTTTTTGAACAAAATTAACCTGTGCACATGACAAAAAGGAACCTCACGTTAAAACCTATTGTTTTCTTTGATAGTATTAGTGAAAGAATGTTGGGCCACCAGTGGAGAAACACTGGTGGCACATCCGTCCAAAAGGGTGCTTCAAAGTTCACTTTCATGGGTAACCTCATGACTTGTTTTGCTCTAAATAAAAACTATATAAACAAGAATTTTATTAGTGATAGGCAAAAAGGTATTTTATTTAGAGTAATCAAGCACTATCTATAGTGCTTTGAAATGTAAGGATATGAATAGGGATTTTAATGGTAGTGTCATGGGACCTGTAGGAAAGTCATGATACTGGGATAGGTGGGAATAGATAAAAGTGTGGATTAAGATTAGATAACAACTTGGAAATGTAAATATTCCCCAAATTTAGCATAATTCAGGCAAATCACCAAATTTGATATTCCAGTTAAATTGAACTCCATTCTCAGAATTATTAGGCCATTTGGGAATTGGGCTTTAGATTAATATATCAACCTTTCCCCTGAACAAGGCTTTCACCTAATCCAGGGAGAATCCTGACAACGCCCTCCCCAAGCCTTGTCCTAGGGGAGTAAGTTGTGACCTGAGGGTTAATGTAGACATAAGGCTCAAGCTTGTGGATGTACAGAGCCTTGTGCTTGATGCATACCAGGTCAGTGATGCTGGTGTGAGAGTTGCGGAAGTAGCGTTAGGCCTTGGCTTGGCGCTCAGTGACCTTGTAGTGGTAGGACTCATACTCAGAGCAGCTCAGGTAGATAATGAAATCAAGCTCCTTTATGGCGAATTTAATGTCAGCCTGTGGGATGCAATTGGCAGCTTCACTAAGCAGCTCCGGGTGGCGGAGTGCAGCCTGGGCTGGGTCCACAAGGCCACCAAGCTTGCAGGGGTGGCACAGCACATAGTTCTCCTGAACCATAAGATGCTCAATTTGAAGGTCATGGAAATGGAGCTTGAAATGGTCAGCCAGGGTGTGGTTCCCATGGGCTTCAGCATGCTCTTGGAGGTAAGCCTCTGTGGTAAAGCATTCAGATTGTTCATTGAAAAAGGTGGTTTCAAGTTCCTCAATCTGTTATCTGCTGCTGGCTGAGAAATCTAGTTTTTCATAGTGGCCAGCTTTGAGCCGCCATCTGGTATTGAGGTAATTTGTCTTGAGGTCCAATAACTACAGCCTAATATGCAAGTTTTCAATCATGAGCATTTCAATCTGGTTGTTCTTGTCCCAGATTTCCAACTGCAGGCTGACCAGCAACCTTTGTTCCTGCATAATTTCCAACTTGGAGGCCATCAACTTTGCCTCCATCTGTGATATCTGTTTGCACGTCACCTGCGCCATCTTGGCCATGCGGGTTTTGGCCTCTTTGATCTTTCAGTTCATTTTGGTTGCCATTCAACTCTGGCATTTTGAGATCACCTTATCTGCCAGCAGATTCAGGTAAGGCTTAAAGAAAAGGTCGTCAACAGTGGGTAGCGTGGGCGAGCAACCCCACGAGCTTGGAAGGTGACCAGGTGATGGTAGGGTGTGCCCCCTGAAGGTTCCAATAGGGAGGCCTCTTTGAGTGACACTGAGCCACCATCTCAGGATTGGGGTGAGCAAATCTCACTCATGACCAAAAGCAAACCATGCGACAAAGTTTGAGGGGAAGTGGAAAGTGGGCCAAAAGGTTGGCACTAGTAGCAGAGGTAGTGTCAGTCAGTTTTTCAAGCTTCAATTTTTCAGGACTCTTGTTTTTGTTGGGATTGGTGCTATCCCAATCTGAGAGGTGAACTGGGTAATCTTGACATTTTGTTTTAGTAATATCTGGCCCAATCTCGGGAGAGGAGCCATCAAAGTCAAAAAGCATTAGATTTGCTGGAAAGGAGTCATTGAGCTTGTCACCAATTGAACAAAGGTAAGTCCCAGATATTTTGTCTGGCATTTTAGCACATCATTGCACTGATTGTTTCCAAGGCTTCCATAAAATTCGTGAGGTTTGTTGCCTTCATCAAATTCAGAAGCTAGTTCTTGGCTTTTTGACCCAACTTGATAGGTCTAATTGCTCAGATGATGCTCATCCAAATTTATGTTTGCTAAATCAGATTGGAAGATGACATCATTGTGGAGAATCGGGTACTGGTCGCCTAAATAAAGGTTATTATTTGAGTACACATCGTCAATCTCTATTTATGAATAAGGTGGGTCATGTGGACTCATAGAGATTAGAGTTATATTATCCTCATCAGTTGGACCATTTTGTGGGGCACCTATAAAAAGAATGTTAGGAAAAAGGTTGTGATTTGGGAATTTTGATTGGAAATAGAATTTGATGCAGTTAATTCTCCTTTGGAATGATTTGAACAATAGATTTCATTTGATTGCTAAAGACAATAAGGAGGATCTAGTGCATATCATAGTTCATCATCAAAATCCTCACAATATAAGTCAAGATTTTTTAAAAAATTAATGCGAGCTTGGACCTCATCTGAATCCTCAGGATAAAGTATTGATTTTTTTTCCTCTTTGATCAAACCCCTTTCTGCTCCATTAGATTCTGTTTTGGGGTTTGAAAAGCTTTAAACTTCTTTTTGACTAGACTGTTCTAGTTTTCTGAGAGGTTCCTCCTTTGACTTTAATGTTGTTATAATTTCTTTAGATTTATTTTGAGAGGGACCTTTTTGGTTCTTTGACCTGGTATTGGTCCAACTTGGTATGTTATTTTTGAAGCATTTCTATAACTACATTTATAGCTAGCTCATAATAATGCTTAACTTTGGGGAGGTTGAGAGATTTAGAGAAAGATCTGTTCAATATTCGAGTAGCCACTCTCTTGGCATGGTCTTTAATCATTTTAAGTTGATTTCTGTTGAAGTATATAAAGCTGCTCGAGATCTTCCTCCCCTGGTTTTCTTTTTTAGGTTATAGGTAAGCTCAGTAAGCAAGTACTGAACTGTGTTGAGTAAGCCCTGATAGCCATTGACACAGCTAAACTTGAGACAGTAAATTTCTTCCATATCATCAGACCTTGGGTTTGAGAGTTTTGGAAGCAACATGCGGCTTTTAAATTGTTACCATTTCTGAACATATAAATTCTTGAGGTGACTTGGAAGCACCTGGCAGGGAGCACCATTTTGTTGGGCCACCAGGTGAGAAGCACTGGTGGCACGTCCAACCAAAAAGGGTGCTTCAAAGTTCACTTTCATGGGTAACCTCATGACTTGTTTTTCTCCTAAATAAAAACTCTATAAACAAGAATTTTATTAGTGATAGGCAAAAAGGTATTTTGTTTAGAGTAATCAAGCACTATTTATAGTGCTTTGAAATGTAAGGATATGAATAGGGATTGTAAGGGTAGTGTCATGGGACCTGTAGGAAAGTCATGATACTGGGATAGGTGAGAATAGATAAAAGTGTGGATTAAGATTAGATAACAACTTGGAAATGTAAATATTCCCCAAATTTGGCATAATTCAGGCAAATCACCAAATTTGATATTCCAGTTAAATTGAACTCCATTCTCAGAATTATTGGGCCATTTGGGAATTGGGCCCTTTGGATTAATATATTGCCCTTCCCCCTGGACAAGGCTTTCACCTAATCCAGGGAGAATCCCAACAAAGAACCTATATCTAGTGATGAATCTAATAATTTATCATTATTACTATACTCTAATTAGTATAGTCTTCAATTTTAATATATTTTAAAACCTCAGTTGGCAGAGTTTTTACCCATATAGATTTACAAGGTTCTAAGATGCCAGTTACTCCAAATTAAGAGCTATAATAATGAAATTCTTTAAAGGTTTTAGGATGATCTAAACCTTCCTAAAACTCTCATTATCCTAAAATATGGAATTTGATGATCCTCAAAGTCTTAGCCTTTAAGGTTTATTTTTTTCTCTTTGTATTAAATAAGTACTTTTACTTACTTTGTATTTTTTAAGAAAATTGAGCTATGGTGTTAAAATCTTGGGCTTTGTTGGCTCGCTTTTAGCCCTGGATTTCAACTGCACAGATTTATGGATCCTGGCGTTGATTACTTGAATGAGATTAATAGACTGGGGAAATAGTATGAAGACTATTATTATAGTTGATTGTCCAAAAGCCACGTTGAGAGTAAAGTCCAATGCTAAACTGGCGCTTCTTCCTCTTGAAGATATTTTTATGCTGGTAGGGAACACTTTCCCTATTCCCTTCTTGCAGAGCCAAGCAGAGATTTTGATATTGCTAATCTAAGTATATCTGATCCTTGCACTCTTCTCTTAAGAGTAATATTTAAAACAACCAATGTTTAAACAACTAAGCTAATATCAGTTTGAATCTGCTTTTATTAGGGATTAATCTAGGGTTTTTATAGTAGGAATTGGCACACAACTTTTCAGATGCCCGCTGAGAATAATTGTGCTCCTTTAAAGGTTTGACCCTTAGTGTTAGGCACTGAATCTCGTCAGGTACTGTTGCCTTAGGTTTTTTAGGCACCATAATCCTCGGGCATTTGGTGGACCAAACAATTGATATTAGGTACACAAAACCAATTGTTTCAGCTGATAATGATTTCACACTTCCTCCGACGTTTGAACGCTTTAGTAGTTTCCAACAACTCCAATCTATTCCACTCTGAATGATTCCTATAATTTGACTATTGGGTATTATCCCAATATTGAATTATTGCTTATTTTCATTGGAGATAATGCCCAACAAAATTATCATCTGTCAGCGGCCTCACTTATCATTGGGGATAATGCCTGGACAATAATTCATAGTCAGTGACTTCTAATATCATTGGGGATTCCACCCAACAATATTCTCATCAGTCAGCCACTATTGCCAACCCTCTACAATTACAACCTAATCAAAACTCATATTTGGTCAAAGGATTGGACTATGTGGTCATCTGCAATTCCAACATATGGCTTATTATGAAACAAGAACTTGAAATCATTGTGGCATATGTTACACTAAAGAAAATAAGTTCTAAATATATGATTCATGGTTAGCTAATTTTATAATATAAACCAATTAAACATGAAGTATATTACTAGTGCGCTTTACTAGAGGTTGGAAACAGTTTATAATAATTTTATTATGTATGTGTCTGCGGTTAACCATCTTAGTAATTGTAATTTTTAAGAAGTAATACCATTACATTCCAAAAAGATAGTTTATACCACACATAAGCAGCAGGTTGAATTTAAAGGCAAGTGCATGAATATACCTCTTGAGTAACTTTTGAATATCTGAGGGCACTTAAATTCTCTTAAAAAAAGGTAATGACCTGTTTTAGTTTTATTAACCTTGCATATTCTGACTAATTTTAACTTTATTATCCATCCTTAACATAAGGCCATTTCAAAAAATGACTCGTAGTTTTGTACTCTTATTACCTATTAAAAATTAAGTAACATTAGTTTTTCCAAAATATAAGTAATTCTCTTTTAGAGCAATCTGTTATTGTTAAGCTTATTGAGATTATAATTTGGAATGATCTACTCATATTGCAATGGATTTTTGCTATATTACTGAATTATTATATCATATTTTTTAATAACTCTATTTTAGAAAAATAATGAGCGTCACATATTATGTTGACACTTAAGGTGCACTTTTACCTGGTCCAATTCACTTAGTAGGAACAGTTTAAAAGCCAAAGTAACATTTGAGCCCTAAATACTACACTAATATGTTTAATAATTTCTTGAAGTTTTATGATCTTTTTTTGTTCACTTGATCTGTAAAACTTTTGTGTCCACTAGGCTGATATATATTACCAAAATTTATTGTATTACTTGTAAAGATAATTTCCCTTTCACACAAAATAATAACTTAATCAGGCTTTTAACGGATTAACAGTATCCTATACTATGTGCCTTGGAAGCAGGTATCTACAATCTGAGTTTAACCCTAAGATATAAAGTATATAGGTCGTATTGCTCTTAGAATCTAATCATACCCACGCCATTCATTAAGGCTGTGATTTGCTTAGTTACTATTTATGAGTATCATATGGTCTATAAAGACCTAGCAAAATTTGTGTAATCCAGTATAGATTGCTATAGCACTAAAACTTTTAACGCTCACCTTGATCATTTGCAAGACTAGTTATTTAACAATAACAAGGTTCTTTGAATCTGAAGCCATAAAAACGCTTAAACATAAAAGTAAAAGTTTTTTTAAACATCATATCACTTAAACATTAAATAAACCCTTACTAAATAAAGCATTGGTAGTTTATATTGTCATACCCTAAGAGTTTACAAGATATTAAGTGTTTTTAAAAATTTAGGTATTGCTGTAAATATACCACATAACTTTACTTAATGGAACCCCTTGTTTACTAGTTACAAAGGGGTACACTTCAAAAAAAATTTAATTAGGAGAAGTAATATTACCCTTTGGACCACATTAAGCTGACTTATATCTTACACTAAATTTATAACTTCAGTTTTTATTATATACTGATGATGGAAGTATTACTATAATTGAGAAATTGACTCAACATAATAAGAATCAGGTATATACCTAATGGCATTCAAAAAAACTCTATTCAAGGCGGAAAGTAAAAATGGCATGACCAAGCATAATGGATTGATTTCCTTTTTAGAAAGTAGGCATTTATGGTTCTTATTGTATGAGACTCAATTCACCAAAGTTGAAATTTTTTTCTTTGCATTGGCTTTACAAAAAGAAATTCTAGTCAGAAAGATCAATCTGTTAGGCCATTAAATTATAAAGCTATAATGTTTTAATTGCACAAAAGCTAAGATACACGCATCATATACTAATTATCTTTCAACTTTAAGGATGCCATCCCTAGCTGTCTGTTAGATTTTGGTAGTTAATTCAGATAGTAAATTCTTTTTGAATAACAAAAGTCATCACGTTGGCCCTTGCTCAATTTACTTGGCTGGCAGACTTGGTGTGGAGGGTTCTGTTCACAAAGATTAGGCACTAAGCTACCTTCTGAAGGCACATGATCATATTCACTTAATAGACTTTTTTGATGCTACTTTATGTAGCATTAATGGCTCATTAGAACTGTTCATTTCCTTGTTGGCGGTATTCTTGTTGATAATCTTATACCTATATTTGATATGTTGTCATGACACAAGACTTTACAGGAACCTAGACCAACCTCCCCCTTGGCGTTATCACTAAAAAAAGTGTTCTCCTAAATGAGTTCTTGCTCTTTTGATCTCATACTGGTTATTTGAGATCACTTATGTTCCTTAAATCCCAAACTGGTTATTAAAATCTCACCAGTTAAACAAAAACAATCAGAAACAAAGAAAATTTTGAGTTTCTGTGGTTAAGGTTTTTTATTTGAGCAAAACTGAATTTTTATACTTCTTGTTTAAAATAATATAAAACGTAAATACCAAATGAAATAATTGGAAGTGGGTTTTGGAGGTATTGTAGGGACTTCAAAAGCCCCTTGTAAATCTCTTATTGATTTCTGCCTTAGTGGCAGCATCTATCTGGCTTAATACCTGTATCCACAAGCTCTGTCTCGTGGTGGACATCCTTGAACCAGGATGTTTAGGTGGTCCCTAGTTCTACGCCCACTTCTGGGTCTGTGGAAGTAATACTTCTTCTGGTTATTGCTTCTTTACCCAATTTAGTAGTAAGCTGCTTAGGTCAAGACTCAGATGATGGTGCTGCTATGATGCACCTCACTTCAGGGATTTGACTATCTGTCAATAATGGATGATTTCTTTTTCAGGTAATAACCAGATGGAAGGTTCAATTACTTTTATTGTAGTAACTTAGTTCAAGTGTTGTTTGGCCATTTCTCCATCATTGGCAGATTCTGATTGAATTACTCCATTATTGGCCAAAATAAAAATCTTTCAAACCACCAAAGGTTAAAGGGGTCAATTTTCATAGTCTTTAATGGTGGCAGTGTTGTCATCTTCATACTTTAAATCTATTCATTCAACAGGTATCTAATTATTAAGGTTGACGTTATCTTGACTGTCTGGCAGATCACTTAAGCCATCATTTTATAAAAGGGGTTTGATTTTTTGTCCACTTTTTGATCCTTCACTGACATTCTTGAGAATTTTTATACTAGTGGTGTTCCTTCCACTGGGCGTGGAATTGTTTCCCAGTATACTCATAGTATCTTACACATCATCAATTTTAGCATTTTATCTCATTTCATGGATCACTTTGTTTTCTCTTTTTTTAGTACTAGATGGTCCCAACCCAAGGGGGGATTCATCAATGTTTATTGAATTATGCCTGGGCTCCTAAGAGCCTGAGGTAAGGGAAGGGGAGGGAGGAGGCATTGAGAAAGGGAGGGGGTTTGCGCGCCAGAGCCGTGCTGCAGTGACAACTGAGCAGGGGAGGGTTGGCGACATAGTGCAGACCTTCAGGGCCATCTCAAAGTGTACCTGAAAGTGAGTGATCATAATGGAAGGGTCCACACCTGATGGTCAAAGGCAGCATGAAGGAAGGAGTTATGGATGGTCCAGATGGCTGTGGCATAGGTGAGGACACGGAGGGGTTGGTGGCAACCAGGCAAAATCTGCTCGAACATGAGGACTTGCACAGGGTGTCCAGACCAGGGCTGATCATGGAGGAGCGCGCGGGCCTTTGGCCAAAATGTGGCGACATCTGGACAGGTGAAAAAATGATGGAGGTGGGAGTCAATAGGCTCCGCACAGCGGGGGCAGCTTTGGTGCTGGAAGGTAGGGCCAGTCTGGTCCCCTGTCCTGTATGAACAGTGGAGCACCCTCCATAAGGTGTTGGACACCTTTGCTGACAGGATGGGGTGATAGACGTCCTTCCACAATTCTTTAAGGTCAAATCTCACGGAGGGAGGGAGGAGCTCAAGGAGTCTTGGGCGGATGGGAGGACGATCTTGGGGGTTGAGGCGAGTTGTGACAACTTGTCCATTGTGCACAATTGCATAGCGATGGGGGCTGAGGCCAGGGCCTTCCCTTCTGTATGGGAAGGCATGGTGGATCTGCGCGCCTACTCGTTTCAGGGCAAGGAGAGCCTGGTTCCAGTAGGGGGATGAGGATGGTTTCAGGCGATGGCCTGGGTGGTTTGTGAGCCACTCCCCTAATGAGGTCAGAGATGCTCTAGGAAGACCCAGAGCTGCTGACACTGACTGGCGGAGGGTGGCCGCCCATTGGGGCATGAAGGTCGCGTCCCAGCAGACAATCGGCCATAGGAACTTCAGGAAGATTGTGGTGGCGTGGGATTGCGTGTCCAGAAGCCCTAGGTTCCCTTCATTGCAGGGTCAGGCAATGGTTGAGAGGGCCATTGGTGGATGGTTTGAGCCCCAGATCCAACACCGGAGGAGTACATTGAGCCGCATATAAAAGGCATCTGTGAATGGGCAGACGTGCGCTAGGAACCAGACTTTGGAGAGGAGGAACACATTGGCCATCAGAGCTCGACCCTGGGGGGTGATGTGCCACCGGTTCCAGCTGGCAATCCTGGAGTTAACTGCTGCGAGGAGCAAGTCCTCATTGTCTTTTAGCGCAACTCCTTGTTGGTTGGTGAGAACGCCCAGGTGATGGAAGGTACCGCGCACAGGTTCAATACCAAATGGTGGGGGAAGGTGGGGGAGCCGACCTGTACAACTGTTGTCTTGGAGGTGTTGACCATGGCGTTGGACGCCTTGGTGTACCTCTTAATAGTCACAGCAGCGAGGGTAACATTCCCAGGGCAGCCAAATGCAATGGCGGTGTCATCTTCAAATGCCATGGTGCGGGTGGGGGCTTTAACTGGGACCAGAATCCCTGTTAGCTTGTCCTGTAAGGAGGCCAAGAGGGGGTCGAGGGTGATGTTAAAAAGGATAGGGCTTAGGGGGTCCCCTTGCCGGAGACCTTGTCCAACTGGTACTACCACTGTAAAACCCATTGGCGCAGGACTCTGGTGTGGAGCTGGTCATAGAGCGCTGATATCCAGCGCCTAGATGCGGGGGGAGATGGAAGCGGGCCAGGGAAGCATCAATATACTTCCAGGCCACCCAATCATATGCTTTCTCCATATACAGGAGAGCCACAAAGCCATTCGCCTTATGAGAGTTAGCAGTCAAAGTCACGTGAAGGTCATTATAGTTGTCCCATAACGACCTCCCCGGAATAAAACCGTGCTGGGATGGGGAGAGGCGAGGTGACACCCATTTGGTGATGCGGTTGGCCAGAAGCTTCATGAAGAGCTTGTGGTCTGTGTTGATCAACGCTATGGGGCGCCAGTTCGCCAGGTTCTCAAGGTCTGACTTCTTGTGAATGAGGGTCGTGATTGAGCCTCTGGAGTCAGGGAGGACCTCGCCATTCACCAAGAGTGCAGCGAAGAGGTCGCGGAGGGTTCTGGCTATCACTGCAGGTTCCAGAAGGTACACCTCGAAGGGTATTCCATCTGGGCCTGGGTCTTTAAGACGTGGGGATTTCAGAAGGGTTTCCATCACTCTCTGGATGGAAATAGGCGCCAGTAGAGCCTCATCAGCCCAAGGGTCAATGGGCGGCTCTGGAGCCCGCCACAGAAAGTCTTGGATGTCCGACAGGTCCACCTGGGTGGCATGGAAGAGGCTGGAGTAGAAGCGGCGTAGTTCCTGCGTGATTTACTCCTTATCTGAAGTGGTTGTAGTGCCAATCTTCAGTGCAGTAATATCCTGCGCTGTTGACAGGGCTTTCTGTTTCTGAAAGAAGAAGCGGGTGGGGCGTTCCCATTGAGCATAGTAATGAGATGTTATAAAGTTTTCTGCCCATTCTTCCTGCAGTGTGAGCTCCAAGCGGAGTGCTTCCTGCGCCGCTTCCCAGTCTTCCAACCATCTGGGAGAGGGCGAAGGCTGGCAGTTTCTCTCCAGATGTCTGATTCTGGCTTCCGCCCTTTTGACTCTGGCGCGAGCTGCGGTCATCTGGGCTTTGGCACAGTTGTAAGCAACGCGGGTGATGCCCTCCTTGGTCACCGCCCATCTAGCCTTGTGGTCAAGCAGGTGGGGGGTGGGGAGGTGAGAGTCTCCCAGATGGTCATAGACAGCTTCTCCTTAGTGAAGGGGTCATTGAGAAGAGCTGGGACAACCCTAGGCCAGAACCTACGCGACGGTCTAAGCATGGTGGTGAGGACAACGGTGAGTGACCTGTGATCACTCAGATGGTTGTCACAAGAGATGGGAGAGGAGACGCGGCCAATTAGCAGGGGGCCAATCGGTGCCATATCTATGCGTGACGCTGACTGGAAAGCTCCTCCATCATACTGGATCCTAATTATGCAACCTAGGCCAGACGCGGAGGGTGGAAGCGCATCTATAAAGCCACTCAGGCGAAGGAAATCCTGGAGGCGACTTGATCCAGGGTGTTCCTTTGCTGCAGGGGGTAAGAGTCACAGACGCAACTTATGGTTGTGTTGGAATCTCCCAAGAGGATTGTATTCCGTGGGAAATTGAGTTGGACGAGCTATTCCAAAATCCAGTTTTGCTCCTGACCTGCATTAGGCAGGTAGATGCTTGCAGCGAAGAAAGAGAAGTCAGGAGTGGTGAGTTTGGCCAGTATGAGGCGGCCACCTAGATATTGTGAAAAAGAATGGGTTTTAACCCGGGGATTCAAAGTAATAAGGGCGGCATGGTTTGTCCAGAAGGAGTTGTCTCCAAACTGTTCATTCCATGCAGATTGTTCGTGGGGGAGGATATGGGGCTCCTGGACAGCAGCGATGCCAATTTGTGCTAACCTGAAGTTGTGGAGGAGGTGGGCTTTCCGCTTAAAGTCCTGCAACCCATTCACGTTGATGGATTTCAGGGCCAGGGTGCTGCCGTGGGGACTCATAGCTGTTCCCCTCCATGTCCTGGGGGGTTGCCAGCGCTTAAACCTGCTTCTGTGAAACGGCTAGTTTTGAGTCCTTTAGCTTGACTATTAGCTGCAATTCATGAGGAGCGTTGAGGGTTCTGAGGGGAAGGAGAGGGTGGGGGGAGGACCCAGTAAGCCAGCCTAGGATGCTGCCCCGCTCTGTTGCAGGGGAAAGACCTGAGGGTGCTCAATGGCGACCTCCGCGGTGTCCCCATTTGATGAGTCTGAGTCCATATTCACCTCCTCCAACACTGCAAAGGAGCCACGCGAAATGGACTGTGGGGTTGGGGTAGGACTTTTTGAGGTGGCACTTCTACCGCAGGCTGCGGGTTGCCAGTCTATGCTGGTGGGCATAGCTCCATTAGGAGCTGAGGGTTGATGCAATAAATTGCTGGTGGAGGTTGATGGGGGTTCCGCGGAGCCCTGAGTGGGGGTGGCTGACGAGGGGCGCCCTGTGGGAGATGCCTTGCGCTTGGTGAGAGAGGGAGTTGACTCTGGGAGATTGGAGGGTGCCCACTGGAAGGGGGGCATGAGCGCGAAGGTATCCCGTACCAATAGTGGGGTTAGCTGTTTCAACTGCTAGGCGTAAGGCCTCAGGGGACAGTTCTTGAACGGGAACCCATTGTGTGGGTTGTGGAATTGCTGCTGCGGCCACGTGGGATCATTTTTGGCCTGGTTTAGTCTCTGGGTGGTGGCTAAGTGGGCTTGTTTTCGAGCTGTGCATCCACTATACAGGTGTCCAAGGGCGTTACACCATGAACACCGGGGGCGCGCCTGATCAGGGTTGACAAAAAATATCTCGGGGCATGCCCCAACTACCGCCACATGAGGAATAACCTCAATGTTGCGGGATACAGTGGGAGAGGGGATGAACAACGCCCTAGTAGTGCAAGCTCTTTGAGTGGGAGCATAGTAAGAGGGGACGCTAAAGTCCACTGAAAGAACAGACCCAAACTCCATTAAACCCGATGGAGCGCCAGTTTAAGAGACTCAGGATCAACAGTCGTTAGTAGGTTGGAAAAAGTAACCCATGAAATTTTCTCCAGGTGAGAGCGTGTGCGGGAGATGTGAAGAGATCCATGCGGAATAATGACCTGGAGGGTGGCAGCATGGTCAGCAAGGGCAGCTTCAGTGAAGCCCACATCGATGTAGTGGCCCTCCACTGATTCATGGATGGTGGTGTTAATTGGGAATGTCTCCGCGATCGCTGCAAAGTATGAGAAGTAATCCTCCATATAGAATTCAACAGGGTTATGCCCTAATAAAAGTAAATTGTGTGGGAGAGGGTTGAGAAAGGTAGAGCTTTTTGCGCTCTAGTTTCGGCCCATTTCTTCTTAACATCAGCAATAAACGCCACTTTATGGGGATCATCTTGGGTAGCGTTGGTGCCAGAGGTTTTTGCCACGCCCCAGTGGCTCCTTTGGTACGTTTGTGTTTGCTTTGGGCTGCAATCGTGGGTTGAATGCAAGCTAGTGGTTTGGACAAGTTTGCAGAGTTCCCCTGTTGCTGGAATGTTACATCAGTTGCTGGCGTCATATTGAATTGAGGGGCGGATTGTTGGGCCTCACTAAATTGGGGAGGCCCATCCAGATTGGAATTAACTCCAGCCAATTGGGAGGAGGGCGATGTTTCATCACCATCCCAATCTATTTGGGTAAATTCAGCCCGAGTATTTGCTGTGATTTCATGGGCAAACTCACTGGCTGATTGGTGAATTGGTCATTTTCAGCATATGGAGATAAAGTGCCGACTTGAGAAGTGCCAATTATGGGGTTTAAATGGGACGGGCGAGATTGGAACTGGTGTGAAGTTCCAAAATCCGAACCATTTGAATCCCCATTGGGAAGAGTAGATTGTCCCAATTTGGTGCTTAGTGAACCAGAATGTGCGGCTAATCCAACCTTACATCTGAGGGTTTGGGGGCCAGGTAGCTGGGTATCGCCCCTCATGGAAGGAGCCAGAAAAATGGCGTCAGCAATAATAGATGGGGCTGAATTAGCTGACACAATGGGGGAGGTGAATGCCTGGATGGGCTGAGTTGCATTCAACTGAGCAGACGCCATTAAAACAGCGTGGGTGATGGCCTCCTTGGTTGGAGGGGGCCCAGCGGGTTGGTGGGAGGCAGCGCACGTAGAGCTGTTGGGCGTGCAGGTTGCAGAAGTGCAATCAGGTGGCTGGCGCTAGTTGAAGTAGCTCCAGGTTGGGGGGTGGTGCCTGCTTTCACAGCCTCTGCTTGAGAGCGGGTGATTCTGGTTGACCCTGAGGTGGGTAACCGAGGGTTGCTTTATTTGGGGGTGGTGCTGGCTCGTTTGGCTGAGCCCACGGGTTCTTTTGCGGGGTTTCCCGCCATATTTGCTAATAGTTTTCGTAAATCTCTTTAGTAGAGCTAAATTTCAAGGCTATCTTGATTTTTGTAAAATGATGCTTAGCAGAAAGAGATCACTTTGTTTTCTCTTACTTTATCAGAATATTTCAATATTTAAGATCATTTAAAATAACTAACTATGTTATTTTGAGCTCATATGTTTTCTAATTACAGAAATTAAAGATAGTCATAAAATTCATTAATCAATGGCCTAGTAAGACTTCACTTGGGTGCTTAATGTGGGTCTTTCACTTCTATTCAATTGCACCTTGGTTTTGTTTTAGTGTATAGCATTCTATATGCACTAATTCTATATTATTATGTCAATTTTATGAAATCAGCATAAATGCACTTTAATATAGGTGACTATATGTAATTTATAAAGCTATAAAGAGGCCTGGTAACGTCCTACTTTGGGGCGTGTTAATTATAAAAATTCTTTCTATTTTCTCATATATTTTGTACCCTAGTTTATAATGAAACTCCAATTATTTGCTTGGTACAATTAAGCATCAACTTAGTGCTGTTATTTCAACAAAAATCCTCCTGATTTAGAAGCATTTTTCCAGTGATCATGTCTGTCAGGTGAACAGCAAGTAAGAATTAGACTGGCCTGGCAGTCAGGGTGCCAGAACACCCAAACAACAAACCAGAATGCCCATGGCTTTGCTGTTGATATGACAAATATGGAACCAGAAAGGAGTTCCACCAATATCTGCCGGTGAGCCAGAATTTCATATAGGCACAAAATAAAAGTACCAGCTGCACACAGCTGTTAACCCCAAGGGTACAAGAATGTCAGCGGAAAAGGTGGCTTAATTTTTAACATATAAAAACTAAATTTTTGGGGAAGGTTTTTTAATAGAAAATTTAAGAAAGAAAAAATTGACCAACAATTTTCTCAGTGCAATGCAACTGATTAAATAGTAGTCAATTTGGGGGAAAACAAGCCAGGATCAGGTCCCACAAATTCAACCTAACTGGCAAATTATTGAGAATGGGCGGGTTAGTTCCCTGGGAACTGACATCAAAAAATTTGGTGGTGGGCTGAGTTGCTGTCAGTTTGACCTCAAACGTCTGAACCAAGGCTCAGCTACGTTTCTGATGGTTGGCGCGATGGCATTTAGCCCAATAAGCGGCAGGAATCCCCTAAAGCCACCTCACATAGGGGTGGGCCCATTTAGTTGGGAATGGGTTTAGGACGCCCAAACCGCCTGTGCTCAGTCGCTGAACTGTCTGTTTGGCCTGTGGCATGGCGTCAGGTGCAACACCCAATTTGTCAACAGGAAGCTTCATAACCTTGTCAATGGTGTCTGTTGCTATTACCTGCCCATCGGGGTTGATGCCTGACAGATTTGGGAGGGGAGAGATTTTTCTGATTGTCATGTTAACCAAATTGCAACCGTCAAGCATTTTGGCCAATAAATCAGTCTTCATACCTTTCTGACCATTTAAAATCTGAGCATCAGGCTGATTGCCTCTCAAATTAGTTACAATTGATTTCATTTTGGCAATCTTGGTGCAGATTTCTCTGATTCCCCATAGCAGTTCTACCAAGGAGAGTGTGGGTACTGGGAGCGGTATCCAAAGTGGGAGAGCTGTTACCCAGCGCTCATCTACCATGTGAGCGAGATCGCTTTGAGTAATGAGGGGTATAGCCATCCTCTTCAGTGCCTTCTTGCTTGGGAATGGGAAAATGGCCCAATCAACACCCAGAGGATGTTCCCCAGGACTTACATTACCCTTTCCTTTTCCCAAGGGAAGAGCCCCACCACCAGGGAACTGCATGAGAGCCACATTCTTGTGCTCCTTGGGCAACTTGATTGCCATAATAGTCGCGACTTTTTTGGGGGGCAGGGAGTTTTGGGGTGGGAAATGTGGAAAGTTTCAACCAGGTCCATGCAATTCGTGCAATTGCGCGCCTTGACCTAACTGTTTTCATAAGCCAGATACCCTTTAAAGGCCATGAGGTATTGTACAGAACGTCAGGATTTCTGGGATGCCAGGATAGCATCTACCTCAGCCTCCTCCTCATTTTTGACGATGATTGGTTCTGGTTCCGTGGGAATTGCACCTTTGAAGGGCAACAGCTGGTAAACATGGAAAATGGGATGCTGCTTCCAATGTTCGGGGAGCTTCAATCAGAATGCCTTGTTACCTAAAACCTCCTCCACCAAATGAGGACCCAAGCATTAACTAGCGAATTTGTGGGAAGGGGCCTGGATTTTTAAGTGACAGGTGTCAAGCATAATGTAAGAGCACTTTGTAAACTCATGACCTGGAAGACGCTTCTGATCTGCAAACCACTTGTAGTCATCTATAGCTTTGGTGAGGTGTTTCCACACTAAGGCTTTAGTTGATCTAATATGATCAGCGTGGTCCGCGGCAGCTTGAACCTCTGGCCACAAGCACGGTCTGACCAAAAATGAAGGATTATAGCCTAACGTTGCTTCATAGGGGGAAAACCCCGTGGATGTGTGGGTCCTGTTTCCATATGCAAATTGGGCGAGAGGGAGGCCATTGGCCCAAGTATCCTGCATGGCTGCAGCATAGCAACGCAGGTACTGTTCAAGAACTTGGTTGACCCACTCGGTCTGGCTGTCAGACTGAGGATGATATGCTGTGGAGCGACAGGGGGATATTTTCAGGATTGATAGGAGTTCACTCCAAAACTGCGCGGTGAATTGGGAACCATGGTCACTGATGATCTCCTGAGGAGACCAAACATCAAAACACATGGCGTATGAAAAGGTGGGCGGTTTCTTCAGAAGTAATTGCAGAAGTGCAAGGTATAAAAAGGGAAAATTTTGTGAAGTGATCCACCACTACCATCACCGCTGTAAACCCGTTAGAACAGGGGAGCTTGACAATAAAGTCCACAGACACCAATGCCCATGGGCCCTCCACCTGTTGTAAGGGGTGCAGCTGGCCATTTTTTTCAGAACGATCTGACTTGGCCCTGGTGCAAGTAACACAATTGGCAATCCAGGCCGGAACTTCTTTTGTCAAACCTGCCCAATTATAGGTCCATTTGATCAAATCGAAGCATTTCTTAGAACCAGGGTGACCAACCGTGAGGGGATCACGATGTGCAGGAAATACCTCAGTTTGGAAGGAGGGAGGAACACAAATGCGAGATCAAAAATATATAAGACCCTCCTTCAGTGAGTATAGAGAGTGTTTATGCTTCTGGTGAGATAACTGCTCGACTAACTCCACGCCCTCAGGGAAGGCCATTTGACTGGCCAAGACCTGAGCAACTAATGGAGCATCAGAGGCCAGAGTGACAGAAGAAATGACAGGGGGAACATTTGATAAGATTTGGGTGGTAGGAATCACAGTAACGAGATTCACTTCCTCCAGATCCGTAAAAGTGTGGGCAGGGCTGCAGCTGAGAAAATTGGGAAGTACATTTGGTGCACCTTTTACAATTTCATATTTGAAGTTGAAACTGCACAGGTCCCAATAGATTCAGGATTGCCGGTGTGCCAATTTTTTGGGGTTTATGAAAGTACAACAAGGCCTGGTGATCCATGCAAACTGTTAATTCATGTTGGGCACCTTGTAACATGTACCTCCAATGAGTTAGGGCCCATGTGACGGCTGCCAACTCCTTGTCATAAATAGCCTAAGACTTCTCCGTAGAGGTAAACTTTTGGAAAAAGTAGGCAACTGGGTGTTTTAAACCATCGTGCTCCTGGAGCAACCCTGCTCCAACAGCTATTGATGACGCGTCACATGTAATAATATACAGCTTGGTGGGATTGGCATGTTTTAAAATGGGAGGAGATACAAACACCTATTTAATTGATTCAAACGCATGTTGGCATTTGTTCATTCAGTTAAATGGTATGTTTTTCCCTGTGAGTGGGTGGAGTGGGGCAGCGAGCTGTGAAAGTGCAGGAGAAAATTTTTTTTAAAAAAAAATGATGGTTCCCAAGAAACTCCATAGTTGTTTCTGGGTAGTTGGGGTTGGCCACTCCCGGATAGCATCCAACTTATTGGGAGGGATTGTGACACCATCTTTAAGAACCAGGTTCCCAAGGAAAGTAACCTCCTCCTTATAATACTCACACTTGAAAGGTTTGAGAAACCACCCTGCCTTATGCAAGGTGACCACCACCGCTTCCAAGTCAATAGCATGTTGTTTGGGAGTCAGGGAGTGAACGAGAATATCATCAATGTTTGCAACAGCACAGGTGAACTGGAGGTCACCCAGTACATTGTTGATCATCAATTGGAATGTAGCAGGAGCATTTTTCAGCATGAAAGGCATTACACAAAATTGGAAAATGCCACGCTTCATCTGGATCGCTGTTAACCGCTCCTGTCCTTCCATTACCAAAATTTGGTTGAAAGCGTTCACCAGATCCAGCTTAGAGAACACACGGGATCTGGAGATTGCATGACTGATTGTCTGCTCCAGAGGCAATGGGTAGGGGTCAGTAACTGTTATTTTATTCAAGTGACCTTAATCTATGCAGGGATGGAGAGAACCATCCACTTTTTTGGTGAAGACGATGGGGGAGGCGATGGGTGAGGTCTCCTTGAACAACCAACCTTTTTTCAACATATCGTCCAACCAGGTATTGAGTGCAACTTCTTCCTCCGCTGTATGGGGATACAACGGACAGTTGATGTTCACCAACTCTACGGTCATTTGAAACCCACAATTGAACCTGGTGTGTTTAGGCAGGCGATCTGCCTTTTCTATATCAAAGATTCTCTGATAGTGCATTAAGTTTTTGGGGAAATTGGCCAGGATGCCCGCGGAAGTGACCAGGGTAGTGATAGAGCTGGTTCCTTGTATCTTCTTGAGGGTGTCAATCAAAGGGAATTCTCCCTCCAAATGATCTTTGGTAAACAACAACATATTAGACTCTAAATGAATCTTCACATGTTGTCAACGCCACCATCCCACACCTAAGATCACCGGAAACACCAAGTTTGGCATAGCCAAAAAGCGATTGCAGAAGCTGAACTGGTGGATTGAAAAAGGTACCGGTCAGTGAATGACATATGAGGGCTGGTAAGCAGATGAGGCCACCATCACTGAGGAGCCTGCATCCATTTCCAGTTTCAATTGTTGCGCCAACTCAACACTCATAAAATTTCCCGCGGCTCCAGTGTCCACCAGGGCCTCAAAAGAGATGTTATGGGAACCAACACTAATCTTCATGGGTACTAAAAAGTAAGCATAGTTCTCCTTATTGGTAGTTGTGGATGAATCCAGCAATACTGAAGAGATGGTGGTGGGGATCAGGGAAACAATGGGCAAATAGCTGTGGCAACTATGGTGTATGGTTTTGGAGTTTTGAGTGTGGCTGGACTGATGTGATCAGAGAAGATCTTCTTTACAACCTGGCTCAGTTGGAAAGAAGGAACCATTTCTGCGCCTATACACGTGAGAAAGGCAGAAATGGCTAAGAATAATGGTTGGTCAATTATGTCAGGTGAACAGCAAGTAAGAATTAGAATGGCCTGCCAAAAGGGTGCCAGAGCACCCAAACAACAAACCAGAATTTCTCACGGCACTGCTGTTGATACAATGAATATGGAACCAGAAAGGAGTTCCACTAATATCTGCCGGTGAGCCAGAATTTCATATAGGCACAAAATAAAGTACCAGATGCATATGGCCGTTAACCCTGAGGGGTACGAGAACATTGGTAGATATAACAGCTTAAATATTAACATATAAAAACTAAATTTTAGGGGAAGGTTTTTTAATGAAAATTTAAAAATAAAAAATCGACCAACAATTTTCTCAGTGCAATGCAACTGATTAAATAGTAGTCAATTTGGGGGAAAATAAGCCGGGATTGGGTCCCACAAATTTGACCTAACTGGCGAATTATTTGGGAGTGGGTAGGTTAGTTCCCTGGGAACTGACATCAAAAAATTTGGTGGCAGGCTGAGTCACTGTCAGTTTGACCTTAAACGTCTGAACCAAGGCTCAGCTACGTTTCTGATGGTTGGCGTGACAGCATTTATCCTGATGAGCGGCGGAATCCCCAAGGCCACCCCACATAGGGTGGGCCCATTTGGTTGGGAATGGGTTTGGGACGCCCAACCTGCACGTGCTTGGTTGCTGAACCATTTGTTCAGTCTGTGGCATGGTGTCAGGTGCAACACCCAATTTGTCAACAGGAAGCTTCAAAACCTTGCCAATGGTATCTGGTGCTATTACCTGCCCATCAGGGGTGATGCCTGATGGATTTGGGAGGGGGAGATTTTTCTGATTGTCATGTTAACCAAATTGCAACCGTCGGGCATTTTGGCCAATAAATCAGTCTTCATACCTTTTTGACCATTTAAAATCTGAGCATCAGGCTGATTGCCTCTCAAATTAGTTATAATTAATTTCGTTTTGAAAATCTTGGTGCAGATTTCTCTGATTCCCCATAGCAGTTCTACTGAGGAGAGTGTGGGTACTGGGAGCGGTATCCAAAGTGGGAGAGCTGCTACCCAGCGCTCATCTACCATATGAGCAAGATCGCCCTGAGTAATGAGGGGTATAGCCATCCTCTTCGATGCCTTCTTGCTTGGGAATGGGAAAATGGCCCAATCAACACCCAGAGGACGTTCCTCAGGACTTACAATGTCATGTAACTGTATTTTGTAAAAGCCATAATTAGTCCAATATGACTTTGAAAAAAATATAAACAATGGCCATGACCTTAAGAGGATTGGCATTTTATGAATGAACATATCTTCTATAGATGAGTATGGCTAGGAGAAGTCTCTGAAGTATAATTATTAACACCTAGTCAAAAAATAATATCAATTACCATGTTGTCTATATAAGTTAATCTTATTATCTTCATGTCTCTATTTCAAATTCTTGATCAACAGTCAATCTCTATTAGATTCTGTTTTTTACAAGTCATCCAAGTAGAAACACCAGGCTTGTTGTAACTTAATATTGAAGAAATTTATTGATTATATACAAAGGAAGTTCATTAGAAGACTTAATGTCTGTATATAAAATTTTTGCCCTGTAAGCTTGATAATGGTTGGTGTACCATAAAACACTTGGCTATTTATTAAGAATTTTTTAGAGCTATCTTCCTGATTAAGTGTTGGAAATCAAACCATCTTATGCTTCCTCTATCATCTCTTGAAACTAGCTCTTTTTGTTAAGTTGAGAGATTGACCTTGATTATCTATTGCTTAGTTTTGATGATTTTAGTCTTCTGAAACTAATGGGAATCATCCATGTACCTTTTAAAATGTGACCAAAATTGAGCCCTTGTTTGATGCACTTTTTAAAATAATTTGGAAAGCTCTGACTTAAACATTAGAAAGAATTAGTTAATTATGACTATATTAATGACTTTAGACTTCCAACCTAGCTTTTATTATGTACAATTGATTGATCTCTGCTTTTCTTGATGACTTTAGGCTTACAAATGGGTAGTTCTGAAAAAGATTAGTATACCATATTATATGGGCTGATGAATCATGAGTGATCAGATTACTTTTGATAACCATTGCTGATGATTTTAGTACTTATAATTGCTAGGGTAATAATGACATACAATTCTTTTTTGACTTTTGCTCTACTCCTGGATTTAATTATTGAGTAGACCAAGATGTAATTTAATTTCTTTCTAGCATCCAATGCATTGATGTTTGTACTTTAATTGTTGGAGAAATATAGCTTTTTTTTAGTACTAGATGGTTGGAGAAATATTGCTTTTCATTTTAATTAAGTATTTCCTACTCTTAATTCAAGTTAGATCCTATAGTAAAATGAAAGAAAATTGGCTTATTTTCTGGTAGAGATGATGATGTGTTAATTAGTTGGTGAAAATTTTAATTTGCCATTAGTCACCTATAATTACCATAAGTCTATCCCTTTTTATACTGGTTTATATACTTTCTTATATATTAACTTTTGATATTTTTGGATATATTGTTTTATTATTCAGATTAGTAGGCACTGATTGCCTACATTCTT
Organism: Massospora cicadina; assembly: GCA_022478985.1. NCBI lineage: Eukaryota > Fungi > Entomophthoromycota > Entomophthoromycetes > Entomophthorales > Entomophthoraceae > Massospora > Massospora cicadina. The sequence goes on from JAKSZP010009233.1 coordinate 135,157, forward strand.
CATACCAGCTGTGAACTATTGTAAATAAACCATCTTTTCTCAGATTAGCTTACTCTAGCCATACAGAGAAGAATTTACTATCTCCAAACCCTTCAACCTGTGCAGCAGCCAATTTTCACATTAGACAGCAGGACTTAAGAGCTATTTGAGTATCCTCAAGATCTACACTGATGAGCATTTTAGTTCCACTTATTGAATAGAACTTATAACTATTTCTTTCTTGAAAGACAATATGTGATCTTGTGAGGCAAAAGGGCTAATGGGAATTAAAAGATCAATAAGCAAGTGGAATAATAACTCTTTATTAAAAAGCACCCTTGTTCTTTAAAGCTTTTATAAGCTAGTTGATGGAAAGTGGTTACCTTATGTGAACCATCTTACTTGACAAATATCATACTTTGAGGATATGCAGACTTTGGGCACAGGGCAATCATTGATACCTATAAATGACTTTGTAAACAGTGCGTTGATATTTTATTCTATAAATTATACAAGATGTCCTTATTGCAATTTATCAATGCTGATCTACACTTTACTCCAGATATCAACATTAGGTTGTACCCCTTCCAGACCCTATATTGTGATAAATATAGTTTTAAAGGGCCCTACCTACCAGATAAGGACTTCGATATAACATACTCACAGTGTATTACTTGACAAAGCTGGTAGAAGAAATCTCTGTCCCTACGGTGACAGTCAAGGTAGCTTCCCTTTTTTACATTTTCTATTATATAATGGAAGCCCTAAAGCCTTACTTGTGGAAAATTAACAAAAATTAACTATAAAGTAACTAAAGATAAATCTTTTCTTTTCAGTTATATATCTTGTTGCTCTGTATAATTTTCTAAAAGATGTGTCCTTGGAACGTGAAAAATTGTCACTCTGGCAACCAACTCTAGTATCTATCTCAACTTATCCCACAAAATATTACTTTATGATATTGATATTACCTTGAAAGGCGATAATTAACTGAATTATAAATAGGATCTGTGATGGATGGGGTCCCTGAAAACTGCCACAAAGCAGTTTATCAAGAGGGCCCAGGTAAGTGCCCACAAGCAGGATAACCCTGCCATGGAAATGTTTCTAATCCATTTGTGTGGAAAGAACTTGACTATGAAAGTTTGGACAACAATCATAATTATACTGGCGCCAAGCAAGAGGGTCTGCACTTCAGAAAGCACATACAAGGACTTAATGACCTTGTCAAAGTCTGAGCTGTAGTCCATGTGCAGTTTCCCTTGGTTACTTAATAAAGATGATTTTCCAATTTAAAAATTAACTTTGAAATTTATTAGGGTTTATTTAAAAATATAGAAAATTAAACTGATTTATGCAACTTTGCCAGTTCAAATTTATACTAGACTTAGGGGGAAGAGCAGGTCTTGTTCTTCACAGAGTCCACGGGCAACTTCTTGATGGCATGCATAACCCAAGGATCTAGAACCTTGATTCCCTTGTCAAAAACCATTACAACATTAGGATTAGGTATCTTTGAGTTGTAGAAACTTTTCCACGCTTGTTATTTTTCTTCAAATTATTCTCAAAGCATGAACCTTTGTTAACATCCTTTTCTCTAAATTTTAAATTAATTAAAAAGGTTTTGGTGGCATCTGATTCGCCTAGTTGCCATTTTCAAGAGGCTTGTCCAGCCTCAACTGAAGTGGTGGCATCTGGTTGGCCAGAGCACCATTTACAAGGATTTCCTTACTCATCATCCTTAAGATATTTATTAAAGTTCAATTTTTGAGGCATCTGATTTGCCAGATTGCCATTTTTAAAATTCGTTGCAATCATTCCCATAACCCTTGTCCCTAATCATTGTAATAGGGAAGATTAGGGCAATGTGGCGGTTAGGCAACACCTTGACCGTTACACGATCTATTTAAGTTCTTTATGGGTGAAAAACTTTAGTTAGTTTCTATCAGTAAAACCTTACTTGGGGAATTGACAAATTCTAATATAATTTTATGTGTTTTTGCAGAAGGTATAGTCCATTTAATACAAACCTCCATGTCAATAGTTTTAAATTTTTAAATTTTTTAAATTTATTGCGGGGAAGGCCGACCATGGGATGGACACTTCCAAATATGACTCAGACGAGACAAAACTCAGTACCAGGTGAGGCACCCCAGAGAAGCGATGCTATCTCTTGTTGCCAGCGGGAACGCCACTTATGGAAAGGGGGAGGGAACGTGTGTAGGGGCGTAGCCACTATTGAGCACGTGTGGAGGAAGGGGTCTGATTTGATGAACCAGACTGGGAACCAGGAGGAGACCAGCTGCCGGCGATGTGGTGGGAGATATCCAAACATCCACGCTTGAAAGTGATCCACCAAATGAGACTGGAATCTGTGGACAGCTTCAGGGAGGGTGGGGATGGATCTGGCGATGGCATCCAAGACAATCGTGTGGATAGTCCACATGGCGATTGCAACCACCAGAGCACGAAGGGAGGGTGGGAGGGGGAGGCCATTGATGAAGCAAACATATCTCTTGACAGACTGAAGGGATGTGTTTGATCCTGGCCTAGCAGACGTTATTCTTCGCGCCATATTACTTTAGAAGTGGGGCACTTCTCCAGGCGGTGAAACAGCGTTCCATACTGGCCACACACGACACAGGATGAGTGTAAAGCATTAGAGCGCTCAGCTGTATGATACACCCGCCTCAGGCAGCGCCACACATGGGAACGGACTTGAGGCTGCAACAGAGGATGGTGTGCGTATTTCCAGATAGTCTTTTGGGTCTCAGTGGAATAAGGGATGTCCCTCATGTCCAGGTAGTCCACCCTGGATAGGACTTGGGGTCGAATGGGGATCACGCCATCATGGATAGGTAGCCCCTGTACCTCTTGTGTGAACTGAGGAGAGGGGCGGCCTCTTTGGGTTGTATGTCCACTAATACAAATTCTCCATTCTGCGCTTCTCATGGAGAGTAGGATTCGTTTGTAGTGGGTTTGGTCCCGTGAGGACCTGTGGCTGATGTGTGTGATGCGAGGTATTTCATCAGGGAGTGGGGGTTTGATGGATTGTTGAGGCCCAAGGCTCGGGAGAAGTTGGAGTGGGCCGCGCGGGACCAGTGTTGGGATGGGAGTGTAGGAGCAGTGACGGCCGCAATCCAGGTGCCTAGGATCTTGGCGGCATGGGCTTTGAAGTCAAGTAGGCCCATGCCACCATGATGATGAGGGCCAAACATGACCTCTAGCCGTACTGGTGGAGGGCGGCCTGACCAAAGCCAACCTTGTAGCAAAGTATACAGGGATTTGAAGAAGCTTGGGGAGAAGGGGATGGCGTGAACTCCAAACCAGACTTTGGATAGGAGCATAGAGTTGGCAAGAACAACCCTGCCAGTGAGGGTAGTAGGGTGGGCTCTGAGAGAGGCGATTCGCTTCGTCACGTTGTCCAGTATATGGCCCTCCATTACTGCTGACGTGTATCCTCCTGCCTCCAACCACACGCCCAGATGGCGTACCGGTCCTATGGTAGGTCGCGGCACAAAGGGGAGCACCAGTGGAGCAGTGTGTTTTGAGTTAGTAAGGCGTGGACTTGGGCGAGCAGCTGGGCTGGGTTGGGAACTACTTGCTGGGGCCCAGCAGTTCTGAAACTGACCAAGGAGGATGATTTCAGTTTTGGAGGCGTTCAGTGCCGCGTTGCTTACCCGGGAATATTCCTGGATGAGGGCTTCAAGCGCGCGTGCATCTTTATTATTAGACACCCCCACCACGCAATCATCTGCAAATGCCATCATCTTGACTGGGGTTTGGCCTGGCACATGGACCCCAGTGAGTTGGGCATTTGCATTTCGCAGTAGTGGGTCAAGGCTGAAGTTGTATAAGAGTGGGCTCAGGGGGTCCCCTTGTCGCAGGCCCCTTTGAGGATGGACTACTTCCGTTAGGAAACCTGGGCCGCGCACAGCCATTGTTGCAGATTCCGTGAGCAGCATCACCCAGTTAATGAAGCGGGGAGGTAGGCGGAATTGTTGGAGGCAGGCCCTAAGGTATTCCCAGTTTACTCTATCATAGGCCTTTTGTTAGTCCAAGAATACAAGTGCCCCAGAGGCTGTGGACTGACACACATTAGCCACAGAGTGCACGTTATCCCAAATCAACCTTCTGGGGATGAAACCGAATTGTTCTGGAGAGATGGTGGCAGATGCTACAGTCCCTAAACGGTTAGCCATGATTTTTGTTAAAATTTTGGTGTCTGTGTTTGTTAGAGAAATGGGGCGCCAGTTGGCTAAGTCTAGCCTATCCCCTTTCTTGAAGAGTGTGACTGTAAAAGCCTCATGTCCTCCTGATAGGAGGCGCATTTCCAACAGGCTTTGGTTGAGTGAGGCTAGCAGCAATGGGGATATGTATTTAAAATATTTTTTGTAGAACTCATATGGAATGCCATCTGGGCCTGGGCATTTTTGGTTTGGCGCACCGCGAATGGTAGTCCATAATTCATTCGGAGTAATTAAATTCATTATTTCCGGGTATCAGAAAATGGTGCAGATATGAGCTCTGTTGAGAAATTCCGCCATTTTGGCTGGCAGAATTGGTTCGGCTCAGTACAACTCAGAGTAATATCTTTGCATTTCAATTGCCACTTCGGCCAGTGTGTCCACGATAGAATTATCTGATCTTCGCACCTGTGCAGGCCATACTCTGGTGTGGTGCAAAAAATTTTTGAAGAAGTATGCGGTGCACTTGTCACCTTTAGTGATGCGTGTGGCCCTGTATTGGACACAAACCCAATGTTTGTGTTGCCTTTCAAGTGCGTTGAGGTGGGCTGCTGCCTCCGCCCACTTCTGGCCCCATGCAGGGCTATATCCTGAGGCTGGAATGTTGGACTCCAAGTGGGCCAATTCCGCCAGCGTGCGCAATATAACTGCTGATGTGGCTTGTGAGCGTCTGGATGAGAGATGGCGATAGTGGCAGATGGTGTCTTTTTTGAAAGTTGCCCATGTGGAAATGGGGTCTGCACAAAATGGTGCAACAAACAATTTTGCCAAAGTTGCCTCTTCCACCCACGTGGAAAATCCTGGTGACGCAAGCTCTGGGGGGCAGATTTTGCACCAATGTGGAGCCTTTGCAACTGTGATGGGTAAGTGGTATGTTATTGAGACCAGTCGGTGGTTGGAGAATTCCATTTTCATTGTTTTGAAGTGGGAGATGTGGGGTTGGAATTTTGCCAGCACTAGAATAAGGTCAATGCGGGTCATGGACCTTAATTGGCCATTGTGGATGTGGGGACACGTCATGTTTTTGAGCAGTGGGGCATGTCATGGCAGCGCATCCATTAACCCAAGGGTGGCTTTTAGAACGCGTAGTTCTACATGACCCTGTGGGGCATGGGGTGAGGGTGGCCACCGGTCCATTGGTGAGGTTAGCCAACAGTTCATGTCACCGATTAGGAAAGAATTGGGGGGTAGCGGGAGGGATTTGACCGACGAGAAAAATTCCCAACGCTCTTGTGCACCATTTGGGGCGTAAATGTTGACGATTGTGTGTGCAACATCAGCCCATGAGAAGGTGACAACGAGCACTCAGTCATTTAGGAATGTTTCTGAAGATGTAAATTTGAAAAAATTGTTTTTCCAAATTAGCACCCCACAGTGCTTCAACCAAAAGGATAGGGATGGTAGGAGCATTGTTTTCCAAGCATCCTTGGAACCTCGTGGACAGTGGGTTTCCTGGATGGCCAGGATATCCACGGGTAAATTATTTTGTAAAAACTCAGTTTCCTAGCCCGGGATGGGGAGGCCTTGAGTCCATTGATATTCAGCATCCCTAGAGTGAAGGTTTCCCCCGTCACACCTTAGGTGCAAGGGGGTGGGCCCCCTGGCCCACCAGCCTCTTCCAGGTCCCCACGGGCTTTCACAGCAGTGCAGGTATTAGCAGCAACACTATCGGGGTTTTTGTTAATTTTTGCAGAAAGAGTCGTGTTGGCTTTGGCCTTCACTTTTTGTTTTCCCGACGTCAGACGAATTTTTTGTGGTGCGGATAAGTTCAGTGCACCGTCGAGTGGGGCAAAAAATTTTTTTGGTTGGGATAGGTCCCAAGTCAGTTTCAACTGGGGCTTGGGTGCAGCGATTGGGTGAGATCGAATCTCCCATCGGATCCTCAGATTGAGTGGCCTGTTCATCTTGGGCCTCCCAATCTGATTGGGTGATGGATTCCTGAGTTGCTTCCACCGCGAAGGTCTCCATGTCCTCCTGGCGTTGTGAGTGTGGGATGGTGGTGGTGACCTTGGCCGCTTCCTTGGCCGCAGCCCTATGGGCCTGCTTGGCCTTCTTCTGCTCCTGCGGGGAGATGGGCTTTACCAATAGGTAGCAGCCTTGTGCTCCCCACGGGAAAGCCTCTTTGGTGCTTGCGGTTGGTTCGTAGTGCGCCTCTCCGCTGGCCATGGCCACTGAGGGGTGCTCTTGGAATGTAACACCCTCTTTAATGGGGCACACGTGTGCCTTATGGCCGAACGCGTCACAGTGGGTGCAAATGGGGGGCGCGCTGTCCACGGTTACCCGGAATGGGTGGGTGGTGTGCCCTGCAATATCAATAAAGGTGGAGTGCAGGATCTGGGTTAGGTCCTTCGCGATCTCCTCAGTTGGGGTCAGAACTGCGATGGCTTTGCCGGTGCACAGGTGTGGCATCAGCATGAAATGTTGCATTTCAAAAGATTGTATTTCGCTGTATATAGTGAGACCATCTTTCAGGTGTTGCTCCAAAATGTCACGTTTTACTGTAGTAGGCAAAAAGTCAAACGTGAGGAAAATTTGGTTTGATTTTGTCCATCTGGTGCATTTAGTTTTGACAACCTGTTGCCCTTTGGGGAGGTCGACCACTATGCGCACCACTGCAGCCTTGTCTGCTGCTATTTTGCTTTCAAAACCTAGGTCCAGCCAACCGCGTGACATGGAGTGAGGTGCAACGTACACCGCGGTCAGGAAAATTTTATGTACATCTTCACAAAATTTTTCCCATAGGGCCGTTTTTTGGATGTCCAGATACACATGGACTCCAAATTCCACTGACGAAAGTGGCTGGGAATGTGGCATATTGATGTACTGGTTGCATCGTGCTTGCCACACGAGTATCTCCGGGGAAATTGTGACCACCGGTTTTTTTAGAACTTTTTTTATTCCGCCAGATTCTCCGGGGCGTTTTTGAACGTTAGAGGCCGCGAGCCTTCCGCCTGCTCCTCTTGCCTTGCTTGCCCAACTGCTCCCAGACATGGGCGCAGACTAATCCCCTCTATGAGATTATCAAACTAGATTTAGTCTTGAATTGAATGGGTTGCAAAAGTGTTTGCAACGAGAAAGAAAAGTCAGGAACCTCACCTCCGTGTCAATAGTATATACTATCATTAGAGAAATGAACCAGTCAGCTTATACCACATCTTATTTCAAATGCTAAAGTTAATGACTTAGCATTAATTTATCATCATCAATCTAAATCTTATTGTACCACTATCACTCCCTGATATAGTCCATGTAATGCTTTGCAAAGGTTTTTATGATTATTGCCTTAATGATGTATTTAGTAACAGTTATATCTTGATTTTATGTAAGATTTATGGAATGATTTTACTTCCAACAGGCTCTTGCATGATAAGTTATTCTGGTGTAAGATGTTAATATCCAAGCTGATTTGTTAAAATAAAGTACTTTCAATCTAATCCTTTCCAATTGGTAAAGGTTTTATTATTGGTAAAAGGCTTAATCTCTTGATTATACAAATGATGACCAATAGATATGATAATCACTTGAAACCTAAAGTTGGAATTTTAATATGACCATACTATCTAACCTAATCAGATTTAATATATCTGCTTATCTGCTATGGATTGAGACCCTCTAGTGGATGTGGGAGTTATTGTTACATATGATAGATATTATTTTATGAATTATCCTTAACAAACTTTGTTTAATCCGCCAGATTCTGATCCCGCCAGGTTTTAATGTTTTGTCAGGGATAATCTTTGAAAATGAACAAGTAATTTGGCAATCATTTCTGCTATTGATAATTTAGTTAACTTGTAGGAGTTGATCAGAGTTTTTCATTAATTGACTAATGGATTTAAAAGTTGTTAAGCGGTTGATGACGCCTCTGATAGCAACTTGCAGGTCAACCTTTTAGGTAACATGACCTGCTATTTAAGGTTAAAAGACTCATTATCTAAGCAGGTTGTTAACCTAATAAGGGGTGACACACTGGGGTTGACAAAAAACATTGTTACACGTTCTTCAATTTAACCCAAAAAATGTCACAATCCTAGTTGGTGGAAGAATCTGACTAAACTATGAAGAAGATTATTTTGAGTGAACTCTGGAGGGTTAATTCATTATTAACAGCTGCCTTTTCCAATTGGGTCGCCAACAAAAGAATTATACGCCTTATTCCCCAGTAAAAACACTTATATTTATAAACAAAGCAGATAGGAATAGCTCAAACAACTTAATATTTATACTGCCATACATTTATTATATATTTTTTCTTTGGACTAGAGTTAAGGATAAGATATCATTTTTCTATTATATTTCTATCAAGATATCTGTGTACTCTGCGTCAAGAGAGAAGAGAAGCACCTCTTAGTCTAATAGTAGGTAAAGCTCTTGCATGAGGAAGAGTCAGAGGATAAGTTACCTAGCATTTTAGAAATACATTTAAGGATTAGAAGGGCAAGCATCAGTATAGCATTGTACCTATTACTCAACGTGGTTGTAAAACTCAACTAGGGTAATAGTCTTCAAGCTATTGAAACCCATTCAAAATAATTACTATTAACAATTTTTACAATGAACATATCAGAAGAAATTGCAGTTAACTGGAGAGCTAAAGTGGCCGCACAACTAAAAGTTTACAATTGGTACTCATTAATAAATGTAGCCAGCTCTCAGAAGTTAACACCTACATTGATACCAGAACATACTACTCTGGCATTATACTAATTTGTGATAATTTCCAACAGAATATAGCAATTTAAAAGTACTTAACCTTATGGATCCATGTCCAAGGAACGTGATAATAATCACAAAGGCTATTGATCTAAGATATAGCATGTGGTAAGTTTTAGAATACTAGTGTCAGAAAATTTTGTCTATCCTAAGATTTGAGCCCTCAAATAATATATAGAAGAACATTAGCAGATAACATGAAGGTTTAATCCTTAATATTTTACAATTTTTCATAGTTAAGAAAATTTTCACAAAGACTCTTAGCCTAGATTTTAATTCACATAGATTCTTAATTTAGACTAAATATACAATAAAGTTCTTTTTAACAATTATATCACAGAAAGCACACAGTCCCACATTTTGGCAAGAAATAAAGATCATCCAGATATCTATTGCCACACATATTATGAAAAGCTAATAGATTATAAGTAGCACAGTATATTTTATAAACAATTGTACTTACCTAATCTAATATTGATTATACTGAACAATAGAACTAACAAATTTATTGCATATTATAATAGAAAACTTTTTAGGTAGATTATGAAATAAACTTTATGGTTTTTCAGATAATATTATTATAAAAGAAAATATAATGAGGTAAGCTTAATCATACAGGAAATTAAAATACATAAATGAAAAGAAATTTTAGGATTAAAAAAGATATTACTTAAAAAATTTATAATAGCTATAAAAATTCAGTGTCTTATTATAAATAAATAGGTGGGTTAATCTAGTAAAAAAGGATACTATGATAAGTTTTTTTTCAAAATAGTATATTTTTCAAACTGTTTGACCAATGCCCACACCAGAGTGGCATCAGAAATCACCTCACTAGGGTAACCACCCCCTGAATTTAGTAATTTAATTGCTAATCTTATCATTTTTCCTTTGTTAATAAGGCATAACCTAGGATGATGCACTCAAGAAAAGGTGAGGCAAAGAATTATAGATTGAAAAACAATTATTTTGTAAACTTTCTCATGGTATATGAAAACAGTCTTAGCCATCAAAACTCAATGTAGGTAGTTGTCTGTGGAATTAGAGTGTTGGATGGTACTTTGGAATGTTCTGAACACTTGAGAAAAGTTGACATATGTTTGGTCTCCCAGGATGACACCTATGCAAGTTACTTGGTGGGGATTTTTCCTAAAATTCATTTTTCAATTTTTTGCATTAACTAATTTCATTTAGATCCCTGTGTGAGATGGCTAGATGACTTTGCAAGGTTTGAGGTATGCTGCTTCTTCCCAAACATGTGAATTTCTACACTCAAAGAATATATTCTGCAGTGTCTACAACGCTACATACTGTATACTGCTTGTGGGTGGTGTTATACCATTCAACTGTGCTTGAAATCTATTTGGCTGCTAGTAAGTATACTACAAAATTTTATATTTGTATTAGGGTTTGGTCATAGGTTTACATATTTTTCCCATAGTTTAAATTTGTGCATTAAACTATAAAAATAAAGCATTGGAGCTTATGTGGCCCAAACCTATGAAAATGGAACTGTGGTAAATTTTAAATGTACTAAATGTTTAAATCTTATGCCTCCTATTATAACGCTTTTAGTGCATTAAGCTTGAGGTTATGTTCGAGGTTTAAGTATATCAAAAAAAGCGTTATAAAATATCTCGAGTAGTATAGTGGTTAGTATCCCCGCCTGTCACGCGGGAGACCGGGGTTCAATTTCCCGCTCAAGAGTTTTTTTTGGATACGAAAACATCTAACCATCAATTAATTTTTTTTTTTTGGCTGTAATCATCCAGTAAATTGAAATGGTCTGGACAAAGCGCTGTGCTGCTTCCTAAGGCCAAACAGACCTTTGCATAAACACATCTGTTTTTATTTTTTACAAGGGCATCCAACCTTTTTCAGTGTCAATTTTTTGCTCGTGAATCCTTGTAGCAGCTACATCACTAAGAGTTCATTCGCCTGTATAGTTAATATGTTCAACAAACATAAAAGCAGTAGGTATTTAGTCCAAAGTCAATAAGAACCATTCCTTTCTCATTATGTTGAATCAACTATAGATGTATTTATAGCGTTATGATCATATTAGTTATAATGTTAGTAAAAATGAGACTAGTTTTATTTATATTTATATGAGGTAAGCTGACCAGGGGACAGAGATTACTTAATCAAAATAAAGGAATGAAAATTAATTTGAAACCTAACAGTGTTAACTCTATCAAAAAAGTGTTTATACCTCTGGATTGTAGTGAGTTTTTTAGACATTTCATGGTTATATGTTTTTGTTTTTAATCCTACTAAATAACAGTAGTCCCCTTTGGCTGGCACCCCATTCAAAGCGCAAAGGGTAGGATTGAACCCACTTCCTTCATCTTAATAGTTGTATGCCCTGCCAACTTGCCTTTCACCCCCATGTTAGTCCTTTTTAACCCTTATTAAATACTATTATTTGGGCTTAGTACCAGATTTACTTGAAACTAGCAGCTAGCAGCTTTACCTGTATATATTAACCCAACTACTACTTATAATATAGATAACTAGATAGAAGATAACAATTTACCAAGCTTGGATTAGGTTTATAATCAATTAGATGATATTAATTAATTATTTTTATTTTTATATGTTAGAATGCCATAGATAAGTTTGAAAAGTTATCAAACCTAACAAACCAGCCAAAAGCTACTGGTCACTTGGCCAAAGCATTTTATATTTTTCAAATTGACTAAATATCACTGTCCAGTTGAAAAAATTTAGTTAAACCTATATATTTGACCAAAATAACTATCCAATAATTAGCCAAAACCATTGATACTATAAATCAACAAAATACCCATATACTTACTCAGATGAATTATTTACCATTCATATATCAACTATATATCCATTTAAATTGCATATATGTTTTTAAAAAATAAAAATCACTCTTTGAGGTGTACATAGACCCCTTCCACCCACATTGTAAATTTTTAAGCACTACATACTATAGTTTTGGATGAGCATTTTATGCACACATACAAACACTGCTTTTAATCATTATAAATAGCTTTGTTAGCAAGGTAGCATTTCCTTTGAGTGGTGTTTTCTGCCTTCAACATTTGGCTACTGTCCTCTGTATTTCCTAAACCAACTTGTCTTCATCTTCTTATACTTCAATTTTTGTACTAGTGATATTATTACCAGGGCAAATATATTTTGTGGGGGTATTTCAAGGGGCTTTAAAAGCCTACTTTTCTTCTTTTATGCTATTTATTTTTTGTTTAAATTTATATATGTTATACTAATTAGAGGTGTTACCATCTCTGAATCAGTAAATCTAAAAATCTGTAAGATCATCAAAGTTTTTTCTTATTATATTCTTTAATTCTATAAGAAAATAATTCACTTTGTTTTCATCAGCCATAATTAATATACTGACTACATATTCATTTGCAATTACTATAATTCTTAGCGGGTGTTATCTAGAACATGTGAACCCCATTAGTTGTTACTATAATCTGCAGATCATTGGGTTAATTAAAATTGTACATATAAGATGATGGTTCAACTTATAGATAGCTCTTTCTAGTGTAACTTTTAGTGACATGAGGGTAGAGTACAGTGTTAATAATGTGGCTTGGCTTAAATTGCTGGATATATATTTGATTAAGGATAGAGGTATGTCTTGTTTATAAAAGATTGTCACTTGGCAGTATTTGTCAGACAAACCATTGTCTTTGGTTTGCTCAACAAAAAAACTATGATATTACCCCTAAGTTAGTGCATTGTGTCACGTTCTTACTAATTCTCTTCTCAGGATTAAATCTATGCTGCTGTAACTATATATGACATTGATTTTCAGCAAGTTTTTAGCCTTGATTACGTCCAATGTTTTCATTTCTTAACTAGTCAGTGAACTCAGTAACAAGTTATCAAACCAGTGTGGTACCCTTTTTATATAACAATGGTATAAGCTTTTGTGCTCCTAAAATCACTCTTCCCTCCATCATGGTAGTTTTGAAAGAGGTGAGTACAGTCTTTTTATCATCTTAGGCTTTCATTATAGTATTTAAGTGATAATTCGCTTCAATACATATGTGAGCTATCTTCTGTAATTAGGTCACTAAGGTTTACTAAGAAGTTACATAGCTAAAATAGAATTGTAAAGTAACCTAATACCAATTCTTTTGTATATTTTGCCCTATATTTTTAGGAAAGCCTTTATGCTTGATGGAAGCAGATTTTTTACGTCTTAATGGTTTATCTAACCAATATTTTCAATTATATTATAAATGATTCTTTGGACCGCATATCTTTAGGTATGAGAGAAACTTTGGAAGGGCCATCTTCTTGTGCATCTATCTACACCAAAAATTTGTCTCATATGCAACTGACATTGTTAGATTTTAACCGCCGAATTATTTTACTTTTTTCACTTGAACAAAGTGAACCAATAGTTTTCTCTAAATTATACCTCTAAAATTCAAGTTTTTATGCTTTAATAATTACGCTATATATCTTGTGCAACTATAAGCTTAATAAGCTGGGGCTGTAAGCATTTTCCTCTTTTGCCTTTGCCTTGATACCACAAGGTTTAAGAGTTGTACAATGTGAAAGCTTTATAATTATACTTGTCATAATTTTACTTATACCAAATTTCAGTATTTAGACCTACTTTTTATACTTTTAATGTTTAGTTTATATTTATAACAGGTCAGGCGCGTCATGATTGTCAGATTGACCTGATATATGAGGCTCCAAAATATAAGAAGGACTTGGCTCAGAGGTCAATATGGTGAATAATAGTCTAACCAGAAATGCAGGGATGAAGGAGGTTTCATTTGTACCTTTGGGGAAACAGGTCAAGATGCAGACACAAAAATTTTCAAAAGTTGGGGTTGCAAAATTAGATTATTTCCCATAAAGATTTTCTTATGAAATAATTTGTTGCGAGGAAGGCTGACCATGGGATGGACACTTCCAAATTTGACCCAAAAGAAACAAAACTTAGTAACAGGGAAGGCACCCCAGAGAAGCGATGCTATCTCTTGTTGCCAGCGGGAACGCCACTATGGGGAGGGGGAGGTAACGTGTGAAGGGGCCCTAGCCACAATTGAACACATGTGGAGGAAAGGGTCTGATTTGATGAACCAGACTGGGAACCAGGAGGAGACCAGCTGTTGGCAACACGGTGAGAGGTATTCAAATATCCACACCTGAAAGTGGTCCACCAAACGAGACCAGAATCTGTGGACAGCTTCTGGGAGGGTGGGGGTGGAGCCTGCAATGGCATCCAAGACAATCGTGTGGATAGTCCACATGGCGATTGCAACCACCAGAGCTCAGAGGGAGGGTGGAAGGGGGAGGCCATTGATAAAGCAAACATATCTCTTGACAGACTGAAGGTATGTGTTTGATCCTGGACCAGCAGACGTTGAACTTCGCGCCATATCACTTTAGAGGTGGGGCACTTCTCCAGGTGGTGGAACAGCGTTCCATACTGGCTGCACATGACGCAGGATGAGTGTAAAGCATTAGAGCGCTCAGCTGTATGGTACACCCGCCTCAGGCAGCGCCACACATGGGAACGGATTTGAGGCTGCAACAGAGGGTGGTATGTATATTTCCAAATAGTCTTCTGAGTCTCAATGGAGTAAGGGATGTCCATCATGTCCAGGTAGTCCACCCTGGATAGGACATGGGGTCGTGTGGGGATCACACCATCATGGATAGGTAGCCCCTGTACCTCTTGTGTGAACTGATGAGAGGGGCGGCCTCTCTGGGCTGTGTGTCCTCTAATATGAATTCTCCACTTAGCGCTCCACATGGAGAGGAGGATTTGTTTGTAGTGGGTTTTAGTCCCGTGAGGACCTGTGGCCAATGGGTGTGAAGCCAGGTATATCAAGGAGTGAGGGTTTGATGGATTGTTAAGGCCCAAGGTGCAGGAGAAGTTGGAGTGGGCCGCGCGGGACCAGTGTTGGGAGGGGAGTGTAGGGGTGGTGATGGCTGCAATCCAGGTGGCCAGGATCTTGGCAGCATGGGCTTTGAAGTCAAGCAGGACCATGTCACCATGATGATGAGGGCCAAACATGACCTCTAGCTGTACTGGTGGTGGGCGGCCTGACCAAAGCCATCCTTGCAGAAGGGCATACAAGGATTTGAAAAAGCTTGGGGAGAAGGGGATGGCGTGGGCTCCAAACCAGACTTTGGAGAGGAGCATAGAGTTGGCTAAAACAACCCTGCCAGTAAGGGAAGTAGGGTGGGCTCTGAGGGAGGTGATGCACTTTGTCACGTTGTCTAGAATATGACTTTCCATTACTGCTGATGCGTACCCGCCTGCCTCCACCCACACGCCCAGATGGTGGACTGGCCCTATGGTAGGGCGTGGCAAGAAGGGGAGCACTAGTGGGGCGGTGTGGGGTGAGCTGAGAGGGCGAGCACGTGTGCAAGCAGATGGGCCGGGCTGGGCACTGGTCTCTGGGGCCCAGCAGGTTTGATACTGACCAAGGAGGATGATTTCAGTTTTAAAAAGCTTTCAGTGCAGCATTACTTACCCAGGAATACTCCTGGATGAGAGATTCAAGTGCACGTGCATCTTTATTATTAGACACCCCTACCACACAATCATCTGCAAACGCCATCATCTTGACTGGGGCTTGGCCTGGTACATGGACCCCAGTGAGTTGAGCATTCACGTTTTAAAGTAGTGGGTCAAGGCTGAAGTTGTATAAGAGTGGGCTAAGGGGGTCCCCTTGTTGCAAGCCCCTTTGAGGGCGGACTACTTCCGTTAGGAAGCCAGGGCCATGCACTGCCATTGTTGCAGATTCCGTGAGCAGCATTACCCAGTTGATGAAGTGAGGGGGTAAACGGAATTGATGGAGGCAGGCCCTGAGGTATTCCCAGTTTACTCTATCATAGGCCTTCTGTTGGTCCAAGAATACAAGTGCCCCAGAGGCTGTGGACTGGCATGCGTTAGCCACAGAGTGTACGTTGTCCCAAATTGACCTTCTGGGTATGAAATTGAATTGTTCTGGGGAGATGGTGGCAGATGCTACAATCCCTAAACGGTTAGCCATGATTTTAGTTAAAATTTTTGTATCCATGTTAGTTAAAAAAATGGGGCGCTAGTTGGCTAAGTCTAGCTTGTCCCCTTTCTTGAAGAGTGTGATGGTGAAGGCCTCTTGTCCTCCTGGTAGGAGGCGCGTTTCCAGAAGGCTCTGGTTAAGTGAGGCAAGCAGCAGTGGGGATATATATTTGAAGTACTTTTTATAAAATTCATATGGAATGCCATCTGGGCCTGGGCATTTACGATTTGGTGCACCGCGGATGGCTGTCCAGTATTCATTTAGAGTATTCAAATTCATTATTTCTGGGTATCAGGAAACGGTGCAGATGTGGGTTCATTCAAAAAATTCTGCCACTTCAGCCAGCTGAATTGGATCAGATTGGTATAGCTCAGAGTAATACTTTTGTATTTTGATTGTCACTTCAGCTGGCGTATCCATGACAGAATCATCCAATCTTCACACCTGTGTGCAGGCCCCACTCTGGCGTGGTGCGAAATTTTTTTTAAAAAGTATGCGGTGCACTTGTTGCCCTCTGTAATGCGTTTGGCCCTGCACTGAACACAAACCTGATGTTTGTGTTGCCTTTTGAGCGCGTTGAGGTGGGCGGCTGCTTCTGCCCACTTCTGGCCCCATGCAGGGCTGTAGCCTGTAGCTGGGATGTTGGACTCCAGGTGTGCCAACTCTGCCAGAGCGCGCGAAATGATAGCTGATGTGGCTCATGAGCGTCGGGAGGAGAGGTGGCTAGAGTGGCAGATGGTATCCTCTTTGAAGGTTGACCATGTGGAGATGGGGTCCGCGCAAAACGGTGTACAAACTCTTTTGCCAAAGTTGCTGATTCCACCCAAGTGGAAAATCCTGGTGACACAAGTTTGGGAGGGTGGAGTTTGCACCAATGTGGGGCCTTAGCCACTGTGACAGGTAGGTGGTAGGTTATTGAGACCAGCTGGTGGTCGGAGAATTCAATTTTTGTTGTTTGGAAGTGGAAAATGTGAGGTTGGAATTTCGCCAGTGTAAGGATAAGATCGATGCAGGTCATGGACCTTAATTGGCCATTGTGGACGTGGGGGCGCGTCATGTTTATAAGCAGTGGGGCTTTCTGTGGCAGCGCATCCATTAACCCAAGGGTGGCCTTTATAATGCAAAGTTCTATGTGACCCTGGGGCGTGGGAGGAGGAAGGCTAATGGTCTGTGGGTGTGTTTAGCCAACAGTTCATGTCGCCAACTACAAAAGGGTCTGGGAGTAATGGGAGGGATTTGACTGATGAGTAAAATTCTCAACGCTCTTGTGCTCCATTTGGGGCGTAAATGTTGACGATTGTGTGTGCAACATCAGCCCACAAGAAAGTGACAACGAGGACTCAGCCATTGAGGAAGGATTCTGATGATAAAATTTGAAAAAATTGTTTTTCTGAACTAGCACCTCACAGTGCTCTAACCAAAAAGATAGGGATGGGAGAAGCATGGTTTTCCAAGCATCCTCGGAACCTCACGGACAGTGGGACTCCTGGATGGCCAGGATATCCGTGGGTAAATTTTTTTGTAAAAAACTCAGTTTCCTAGCCTGAGATGGCGAGGCCTTGAGTCTGGCGATATTCAACATCCTTAAAGTGAAGGTTTCTCCCATCACACCTTAGGTGCGAGGGGGTGGGCATCTGGGCCCACTAGCCTCCTCTAGATCCCCATGGGCCTTTACAGCAGTGCGGGTGTTTGCAGCAACGCTATTGGTAGTTTTGTTAATTTTGGCAGAAAGGTTCACATTGGCTTTTGCCTTTGCTTTTTTTTTCCCCGACGTCAAACAAATTTTTTGTGGTGCAGATGAGTTTGGTGCACCAACAATTGGGTCAAAATTTTTTTTAGGTAGGTTGGACCCCAAGTCAGTTTCAACTGGAGCTTGGTTGCAAAGATCAGGTGAGATTAAGTCACCCATCAGATCCTCAGATTGGGTGGCCCAACCAGCATGGGCTTCCCAATCTGATTAGTTGAGGGATTCCCTAGTTGCTTCCACTGCGAAGGTTTTGATGTCCTCCTGGCGTTGGGAGTGTGGGATAGCAATGGTGACTTTGGCCACTTCCTTGGCCGCAGCCCTGCAGGCCTGCTTGGCCTTCTTCCGCTCTTGTGGGGAAATAGGTTTTACCAGTAGGTAGCAGCCTTGTGCTCCCCACGGGAAAGCCTCTTTGGTGCTTGCAGTTGGTTCATAGTGCGCCTCTCTGCTGGCCATGGCCGCTGAGGGGTGCTCTTGGAATGTGATGCCCTCCTTGATGGGGCATGCATGTGCCTTATGGCCAAACACGTCACAGTGGGTGCAGATGGGGGTGCGCTGTCCATGGTTACCCAGAAAGGGTGGGTGGTATGCCCTTCAATATTGATATATGTGGAGTGCGGGATCTGGGTTAGGTCCTTCGTGATCTCCTCAGTTGGGGTCAGAATTTTGATGGCTTTGCCGGTGCACAGGTGTGGCATCAGCGTAAAGCATTGCATCTCAAAAGATTGTATTTCACTGTATATGGTGAGACCATCTTTCAGGTGCTGCTCCAAAATGGCACGTTTTACCATAGTAGGCAAAAAGTCAAACGTGAGGAAAATTTGGTTGGATTTTGTCCATCTGGTGCATTTGGTTTCAACAACCCATTGCCCTTTGGGGAGGTCGATCACTACACACACTGCAGCAGCTTTGTCTGCTGCCTCCTTGTTTTTGAAACTGAGGTCCAGCCAACTGTGTGACATGGAGTGAGGTGCAACATACACTGCAGTCAGGAAAAAAGTGTGCACATCCCTACAAAATTTTTCTCATAAAGCTGTTTGTTGGATGTCCAGAAACACACGGACTCCATATTCCACTGACAAGAGTGGTTGGGAGTGCAGCGTGTTGATGTACTAATTGCATTGCACTTGCCAAGTGAGGATTTCTGGGGAAATAGTGACCGCCAGTTTTTTATTTTTTTCTATTCCGCCAGTTTCTCTGGGGCGTTTTCGAACATTTGAGGCTGTGGGCCTACCACCTGCTCCTCTTACCTTACTTGCACAACTGCTCCCTGACATGGGCGCTGACTAATCTCCTCTGTGAGATTATCAAACTAGAATCAGACTTGAATTGAGTAAGTTGCAAAAGTGAATGCAACGAGAGAGAAAAGTCAAGATTTTCTTATGATTCAATCTTTCAAATTGTTGTGGGTTGAGGAATATGGTCACATAATGCAATGACTTGGGTGTTCCTCTGGAAGCCTTTTTTCATAAGCTTAAATAATTCTTGATGAATAACATATTAGGAGAAAAATAGGAGCCTTAAATCTCTTTTTTTGCCTTCTACAACTTTAACAAAGTTGTTTGCAAATACTAAATTTTATTATAAAGGATTTAGTTTTTTTTATTTTTTTGAACAACTGTTCTGGTGCAAGAGCTCTGATAGAAAGTTTGGCCAAGGATTGGCCTCCTTCTTAATAATATCTTGATTACAAGGGATGTTGTTGGTGACAAACGTTTTGGGGACAGTAATTAGAAATTATATAGTGAATTTCAGACATAGCGCATGTACACAGGGAATGGTATTAGTTATCCTGTCAAAATGCGGTATCTTATGTGTTTAGTGTTGCCTAATGCATTTGTGGCACACTGGAGAGAACCTGTTCGCTACATCAGATGAGATCAAACACATTTCTTTCTGTCTTGTGGGCCCTTAAAAAGAGGTTATGGTCTTGGGAGGGAAAGAATGGTGTAGACACATGATACCCATGGTAATGGTGGGATTTTCCCTAGCATTCTTGGTGCATGAAATAGAGTGATTATGGTTTGCAGTCATGGTAAGAGGTCAGAAAATTCTGGCCTATCCAAATTTTTAAATGGATGCATGTCCTTTCTATGGAGGCATTGGACAATATACATCTGACATTTGTAGGGTTTATTTGCAGGAATAGTTAGACCAGCCATTGGAAGGGGATAAACTCCTTTTTCTCCTTAAATTGACCAGATGATGGATGTATTACCAAAGTATCAGGAGATTTGAATTTGAGAATTAAAGGAGGGACATGATAAGATTCCAAGTTCAAAGGATAAATGTTTAGATCTTGTGGATTGTTTAACTTTCCCAGATGAGGCTTAAGATGGGGTCTGGTTGTCGTTGTTGATGGTTTTTAAGGACATAGCCAGTGGAGGAGTATGCGCATATTCTGTCCAGTGTTGAAGCCAGCTTAAGTGTTGGATTTTCAGTTGTTTCAGATGTTCCAGAAAAGTTTGCATCCTGATCTCCTTGAAGCTATGACGGCAGCAAAGATCCAGGGTTATTTGACAAAGGAGATCACGTTGACTAAAAAGTTGTAGAATCACAGTTATTGGCATGGGATTGGCGCAAAGGTTCAAGTTCTCCTGGAAGTGTTCAGTCCCCTGAAGGTCCCCACTGGGGATAGGGTAACTGGAACTCTTCACGTAACTTTAGATGACCCTAGGGGGTCACAGCAGGGACTTCAGGGAATTCCAGCAAGGAGGTAAGCCAAGAAGGGAAGTGCTGGAGAGCATTAGAAGGAGATCTGGCCCAATTACAAAATGCGTCCAAATCTATAATCTAATAAAATGCTCAATTATAAAATGCTACTTTTCTTAACCTAGTCTATTTATTACAATGTTGCTGTGTGTGGGTACACAGAAGGAAGAGGTAACGATTCTCATAGATACAGGTGTGATAGAAAACTATGTGGATTTTAATAGTGAGGCATTTGAGATTGAGGACTTAAAAGGGTCCATATGTCATGTTGGATGATGTGTCACAGAGATTCTGATGTGTTTAGTGAGATTTATATTCAAAATATGACAACCCATTAAAGTTTTAAAGAGGAGTTTTGTGTTATTAAAAATTTGACTCACAGTGAGATAGGGACGTGATGGTGGCACCAGGTTTAGCCAGTGTTTGACATAATAGCCAGATGGGTCACCTTAACCCAATATATGGACCCTCAATTTAATGGAGACTGTTAATGAAAGAATTAACATTTGAAGGGTTGAGGATGGTTAGATCAATTCAGGACAAGATAATGCCATCTGAGTACCAGGAAGTAGAAGCTGTGTTCTGAAGTTTCATATTATGCTCTAAAAGTGTCTTTTATTTCTTGAAGTTAAATTAGTTGGAGTCTTAACATGAAGAGAGGGTTTTGTATATATTGTATTAAAACTTAAAAAAGACCTAACTTCATTAGAAAAAATCTTGAATATCTATTGGTTTTGTGGTAATCCTCTTCTAATCTGATCATTTCAATTGATGAGTGATTGAATCTTCCTTAATTTTTTTGATTAGGATAGACTTGATTGCTCATTTTTAAATTGATGAGATTCTTATCAACAATTTCTACATCAGTATCCAATGTTGGAAAATTAGAATTTGAGAAATCAGTGATAGTTAAATTAGTTAAAATCCTGACACTTCCCCCTAAGTTTTGGTCATGGAGATGATATCATAAAAATCTCAGATGTAAGCAATTAAGGACTATACCCATATCATCATGGACTATAGAGTATTAAAGTCCTCTTAAGAATATTACTCTATAAGGTCTAGACCAATTAGAATCCAATTTCTCAGGTCTACCACCAGAGCGAGAGTGAAGTTATAAAAAATAATCTCCAACTTGATACTCAGGCAATACTGGATTATGTGGATTACTTTAAAAAAGTTTCCTTCCTTTTAGTAGTTTTAATTGTTTCCATAGCTTGGGATTGTAAATGGATGATCTTATCGGCTATATTCCACATAGCTAGTTCAGCATTCTGAGGAACATTGTCATCTAAAATTTCTTAACCTCTTGACGAAACCAAGGGATCTCTTCCATAAATACATTTAAATGGCGACAATAATATAATGTGATGATAACTAATATGATATGACAGCAAAGAAGTGAGTAAGTAAAAATTCCATCAGGAAGAATTGATGGAAGCCACTTTTTTTAGAATAGCTACTAAAGTTCTGTTGACTTGTTCAGTGGCTCCATTTGTTGATGTAGGTTAGAGAACCACAAACTTCTGGGCGGTGTTAGATATTTTTGACAACTCTTTTTGATAATTAAAAAGTAAAGTTAGTCCCATTATCAAATACAAGAACTATAGGACATCCATGTTGAGTTAATCTATTGATAGAGAAATAAAGCCATAGATTTAGAAGTAGGAGTAGCAATGGATATGGCTTTACCCCATTTAGTTTGGTGATCAACAGCCATAACAATATATTGATGATCATGCAATCCTCGGGGAAGGGTCCTATAACATCAATACTTACCACCTCAAAGGCCTTCATAGGAGGGATTACTTGATGTTAGTAGATAGGGTTGGTTGTACTATGGCTCTTACAAATAAGGCAAGCATCATTAGCTTCCATGATGGTGGCGGTCATATTATTCTAATAGTAAAGGAATTTTAACCACTTCTGGTTTTCATTAGAATGTATGACCAACTTGGTTATTTCCTTCCATAATGATATTGAAACGGGAGTTGGATTGCAAGAAAGGTAGCCACTTGGTGTTTATTTTCTTAAATAACCCCTCTTTGATCATCATGTCCTTAGTAACTAGTTTAAGAAAGTTTGATCCTCTTTAGCTCCTAATCCCATAATTCAGTCCATCAGATAGTTTAAACAACTTTTCATCCAAGTTTTGGATCTAAAATTAACACAAGAAATTGGGATATGCCATCAGTATTTTGATGTTTAAAGCCAGATCAATGTATAGTAGAAAAGTCATAATTATTTAAGTGTAAGGCTCAACGGGCTAACCTCCCATCTGGATCTTTTATATTTTGCAACTATCTTGAGAAAAAAGTGGTCATTAATAACAGAAAAATGATTCCCATAAAATGAAAGGGAGAAAATGCTTAATGGCCATTATTACAGACAGACATTCACGTTTGGTTTTGCTGTAATTTCGCTCACCCTTGGATAACATTTTGCTGTACTAAGCCAAAGAATGTCAATTTGTTCTTCATCATATTAGGATAAAATAGCTCCAGTGGCTACATTGCTAGCATCATTGTATAATATTAAAAGGTTGATCAAATTGAGGGTGAACTAAAACATGAGCTTTGATTAAAGCTTTTCTAAGTGAGTTGAAAGACTGAATTTTTGAGCTGAACTCCACTCAAATTGTACTCCTTTTTGCAGTAAATGAAATGATGATTCAGCCATATCATTGAATTTTTTGGTTATAAACTGCCAATAACAACATATCAAATTTAAAAGACTTGAATATCTTGCAATGTTATAGGAGGAAGAATTTTGTTAATGGCCTTATTTTGTCTAGAAGAGATTGAATCCCTCTTGAAGAGGCCTTATGCCTAAAATTTCCATTTCACTTTGAAAAAACGAACATTTCAAAGGTTTAAGCTTTAAAGAAGAATTACAAATCCTCTCAAAAACTTCACATAAGTAACTCAAGTGTTCAGTAAAAGTGCTCGAAAATATGGTGATATCATCTAAAATACCAATACACAGTTCAACTTCAAACCTTGAAGAATCCCATCCATGGCCCACTGGAACGTATCAGGGCGTACTTAATCCTTGAGGCATCTGAGTTAGTTCATATAGACCTTCACTGGAAGTTAAGGCATATTTGGCTTGTTCTTCATGTGCTAACCAATTTTTAATACCCACTGGCTAAATCCATAGCGGAAAAATACTTAGATCCTGCAAGCAATTGAAGGGAATCATCAATCCTTAGAAGAGGAAAGCCTTCATGACAGGTTACAGCGTTTAGCCTTCCATAATCCATAATATTTTGGTAAGATCCATCTTTCTTCTTTACCAGAAGTAAAGGGGAAGCCCAAGGGCTATTGGATGGCTTAATAGTCCAGCCTCCAATAGTTATTCTAACTCTTTGATAACCTGCGTTTCTACAATTTCCAATTTCCAATTAGGTTTAGTTCATATAGGATGATGTTCCCCAGCTTCAACGGTATGTGTGTCTTTACTAGTCCTAACATAATCATTGACATGTTTTGCAAAGATATCCAAATATTCATCAAGCAATTGATGAACTAATTTTTCTTGATATTTTGAGAGATGTTTTCCCAGAGTGGGTGTAACAGTAAGAATCTCATTATTAGGTTCCAGCCCAAATTTTTGTAAACTTCAAAAAGTCTTTAATAACATAAACCCAGGAGAGAGGCAGCGGCTTAATTTAGGCTATGTGGGGTTTCTGATTCACAGTCTTTGACTTATCAGTAAGATTTGCTCACAGGACGGGTAAAGCTTCTGTATAGGCTTAATCCAACACCCTGGGACATGGTAAAGTTTCCTTAATATATAGGGTTTAAAACCCTTAATTTGCAATAAAAGATATTAGAAATGTAAAAATGTAGAAATGTGTTGATAATAATTTGGGATTTTAAAGGATAATGACCAAAGTTGGAGAGAAAATAGCAAACCTTCCTCGCTGTTGGCAGTCTTTGATGGTAGAGTAATTCAAGGTCCTTCCACATGGTATTGTATATAATAAGCCCTCTTTGCCCCTTACAATAAACATACTCACCATTTGGCATATTTAATCATGGTATTTTAGAATAAAAGTAAAGGGACTCTATAGCCCAAAATAAATAAAGATGAGTTGGGGCAATTAATGATACCATTGAACTCTTGTAAAATCTGGGTTCCTAAAAAATATCATAATTTAAATTATCTGAAACAATATCAGGTACCATAAAATTTAACTTTTTTAGTCTCAAAAGGAGAGATAAAAAGGCCCAATTGATTGCATACTCTGGGATTCTACAGTACCATATTCTTCATAATAGAAATAACTGGGGTAAGCTTAGTTTGTTTTACCAGTATATATAATACAACATTTACTGAGGATTTAATATTGGTTATATCCTTAATTTTGACCTGAGTTACTTAGAGTTCTATACAATTGATTAAACTTCTGGATTGGGAAGGTATCACCAACAAGGAAGGCATTACACAAGAAGAATCTTCATCTTCATTAAATTCTGCAGGAATTTGTTAACCTTAATTCATACCCAAATCATCATCAGGATGATAAATTTTTGTTGTATTATCTTCTTTTTTTGTTATAAGCTTTCTTATTAAAAAGGTACTCAGTATGCTAACAATGGTGGCACTAATTTGCATTGATAAGCCCTGGTAATTTCAAATACAGAATATACCTTAAGACAAAATAGGTTTTAAGGGTTTGTAGACTTTAAGTTTTCAATAATTGAGTAGGTATACCAACATGGTTTATTTTATATCTGAGATACTTAAAAATTTATTTTTCACGCTGATGAGATATAGTTTCAATTGCGTTCTTGAGGAGAAGGCTGACATAACAGTTATAATGGAATCATCTAGATTTAATCTGACACAAGCTATCAAAGGTTGGGCTTTCTGATAAAAATGGTGAGCAAAGTCATTGATAGTTTTGTTAATAAGCAGCTGTATCCCATAAATGCCTGTTTTCAGGATAGTAAAAATTATATTCATTTGAGGTAAGCTGACCAGGGGATGGACATTAACAAAACTAAAACTAAAAGTTAAACTAAAACTAACATAACTAATTGGTATAAACAAAATGCCCAAATGAGCGGATTGAGTGAAACACTTTGAACAAAACAACCAACCAGGTGGGCGGCGGAAACTTCTTATCCCTCCATGGCGGAAGGGGAGGGGGGATTGGGGGGCTCATCTTCAGCAGCAGCTTCTTCCTCCCATAGTAGAGTGCATGTCACGGCAGACAGTAAGGGCGTTGGGGCATCTGCGGCATGTGGTTCAATATTGGTAATAATTGGTATTTCATGTAAATTGCCAGCTAGGTAAATGGCACTGATATATTCAGGTAAAGCTTTTTCAGTTTTGATGCGGGCATCTGGGAGTTTTACAAATGTGGCGATGTTGGTTTGAGTAATTTTAGTTTTTTGGGTTCCATGCTATAGTTGCCACGTTCTGGATAGCATTGTTAGCATTTTTGTATAGCTGTTTTACTGTGATTTTACTCTTTTGAGTAAGACTTTTGGGTATAACAGGAGGTGGAATTCCTCCTGTGACCATCGCCACTGATTTGGCAACAGCTTTACAATGGGGGCAACAATCTGGTGTTGCAGCTGCTTTGACTGCAAGCTGTTGATCACTGCAAAACGATTCTGCATTTGGCTGTGGGGTATATAGTTGAGGGGGTATTTGGCATCCCATTCTGCATTAACAAACCGCTCAATTTGCAGAGATGGTTCTTCAATGAGCTTACCTGATTCGTCAATTTCAGCCAATAACTCCCATGGGTTTTGGTTGAATTGAAATGAGGAATTGGCATATGGTTGAAGTTTGGTTGATTTATTTGAGGAAGCATGGGATCAAACTGGGATCTAATCCAATGCTTGATTGGAGGAATCATTTGTGGCATTGGGGCGAGGTGAAGGCTGATTGGTGGCTGCAGGTGCAGCTGCAGCTTCCAGTTTTGGGGGAGGGGGAGGTAGGATTGTACCCCATACTGGAACTTGTACAGGGTGGGCAGCGGATTGGAGGTCAGCGGATGAGTCATCAAATCTGCTGGAAGTGGCTAAGGAGGGGCACTTGTGCTTTGAGTGGTCCAACTCAAAACATGATGGACAGATTGTCCACTCACCCTTGACGCGGGCCCAAAACAGATGGTCAGACGCTGAAGAAATAACGGTGTGAGGGGGAATTGACACAGCAATTTTACTAAATTCAGGGCTGATTGTGGCATATGCCCAAGGCCCAGCTAGTCGTTTGGCCCCATTTGGGACCACATATTGTAAGGTGGGGTTGGAGCCATAGGCTGCCAAACTGTCCATCAGCTCCTGGTGGAGCACTTCAGGGGGTAGGTGGGTGGGCAAGCCAGAAAACTGGACCACCAAAGTGGTGTCCGCTGGGAGCTGGGTTCAAGTTGTGGGGAGAGGGGTGCCCTGGAATACCAGAGGCACAGTTGCTACAGTGGCAGCATTAGGTTCACAGGTGAAGCTGAGGTTGAAATACCCCTTATAGGGGCGGAAATCTATAATCTGGTGGGTGTCATCACCTCCTGTACCATTTTGATAATGGCTTGGTCATGGTATGGGAATAGTTTCCCATATTTGACCCTTAGGCCATAGTGCATGTTGCTCCAGGGGAGCACCAGGGGGCAGCAAGGTACCGCTTGTGTATGAGCAAGGTGGGCGTCAAGATCCTTGGGAGGAAGAAATCATCCCATGGGTTTGGGATGACTGGGTGAACCAGTCTGAGCACGTTTTCCTGATGGATGGAAAACGGTGGGGGAGTTTCGCCGCTGCCCCACACTGGAGCAACCAGCAGAGAATCCAAGGACATTGAAGCAAAACTACAATGGGCGATTAGGATTTGCTTTTTATTAATTTGTGTAATTTTGCTTGGAAAGTTACGCCTAGTGGAAAGCGAGAAGGGGATAGTAAAGATTGCTCACTAACAAATAATTTTTAGTAAGGCTTCTTTGACCTGATACCAAGTGATACAAATCGTCAGATTGTATACAAATTATTTCTTGGGCTAGACGAGTAAGACATATAGATAAATAATTAATTATTTGGATATCCAAGGCTTTTTAAGAGCCTTTTTTCATATAAACAAAGAAAAGAATTAATGCTCACTTCCCTAAGATTACTTATCATTAAACACCAGTTTAAAACTCATTAATGCAATAGATACATAGAACATGTACACCTAGTTGATCTGGTTGAGTGGAAATATAAGAATTAGAGTCAGAAGAATATTGGTGGTTCAAATCAGCAATCTCTGTATGGACTTAGTTAATCTAATCATTTAGTTCATTTTGGCCTAATTTAGCATCCAGCTTTTGGGTAAACTCAAGGATTTTCTCCTATTGCGCCTGAAATTGGAGCTTTAAGAAATCAAGCTTTATTTGAAAAATAATACCCTTGGATTCCAAAGTATTGAACAAGGTATTGGAATCTTTGGACCATTTGACCAAATTTTTTAATTCATCATATAATAATGTAATGACAATAGGAGGTCAATAGGTATTCCATCCAGGGTTATGTTGCACTCTTTCACTACCTAATAAATTGAATCCATAATTGTTTGATCATCTCAGTGAGCAATTTAGGGTTATTTTCAGAAGAATAGTTAGAATCCATGGCACTTAGGAGTTGTAATAATCTTGAGCGCCCGTGAGGTCCTACAGGACCAGGGGGCCTGGAAGGTCCAGGTGGTCCTCTTGGACCAAGAGGTCCACACAGTCCTTTTGGTCCTATGTAACCAAGAGGTCAACATGGTCCTGTTGGTCCTATGGGACCAGGATATACAATAAGTTCTCTAGGTCCAACAGGCCCATTGGGCCAATAGGTCCATGGGAACTTGTTCATCCTAGAGAACCTTAAATTCTGGGTGAACCATAATCCCAGGGGTTTCTTCCACTTTTCTAACTCTGATTTGAAACTCAGAGTATAATTATTCCAGAGGAGATGATTTTTAATTTTTTCCACTTACTAAATTTGATTGGTAGGCGGGTAAGACTATTTCTTCATTTGGCATGAGTTTCTTGAAATCGCTCCATTAACTGAGAGTTGATCAGATTGGATAATCCATAATCCAATTGAGCGACTTGCTGTTGTACTTAAATAATAAGATTGCAATTGCCAATTATTTCATTGCAACTATCTCTGATGAACTCATAGGAAGAATTGTAAAATTAAGAAACATAGTTATTCAGGGATTGTAGAACTTCCAATAGGTTAATTATCCCTTGATGATAGATCCCAATACTTATAATAATGGTATAAAGCAAAGTGAAAAAACTGTTGTAAATATAGCCCAGTACTAATCCCAGGAAATTGGTAGGTTTGATAAAGGTCCCTCATCGTGGAGGGCACACACTGGCCCAGGACCAGCTAGAATGGATTCCAGGGAAAAACATCCCATCCAGGATTTGCTGAATGGTTTCCCAAAAAGCTTTAAGTTGCATTTAAAATTTTAAAATAGAACTTAAATTTTAAACGTTTAGCTCCAGATTGGCTCATAATCCAACATGGACGGAGTTCTTGGAATCTCAGTCCTATTAGTCCACACCCATTGTAGTATACTACCTGTCCCATTATCATAAGAATCTTTGGGTAAATAATGAGACTCCATCCTTGTGATAGACGTTTCTAAAATATTGTAACCTAAAGTCCCCCTGTAGTGAGCACCACTTTTGGAGTTTCACATTATGTTCCAAAAGCGTCAGATATTCCTTGAAGTTACTTAGTTGGAATCTCAACAAAAAGAGAGAGTATAAATATTTAATGGATTAAAACGTGCAAAAAAGACCAAACTATATTAGAAAAAGGTTTGAGAAATTTTATTACCTTAGTTGTAATCCTCTTTTGATCAGATTGTTCCAATTGATGAGTGATTACATCTTTTCAATTTTTTTGATTGGGATAAACTTGATTGCTCATATTTGACTTGATGAGATTCTCATCACTAATTTCTCCATCAGTATCCAATGTTGGAAAATTAGGAGTTGAGAAATTGTTGAGAGTTATATTAGTTGAAATCCTGACACTGTGTTTGGTCCTAAGGGATTCCCCTTTCTCACCTACAGGCCCATTTTTTTATTTCAATTAAAAAAGGGAATCAAGACACCAAAAGGTTGTCTTGTTTATTCACTCAACCTTGATGCTAGGATTTATTGGAGGAGTATTTAAGATCAACGTTGAGCAAGAAGAATATCGTGCCTTACAAATTCTCTGTGGTATTGCCAGTGTTGTAGGTACTAAAGTTGAACGGGGAGTTGTGGCCAAACATGAATTTAAGCTGATTAAATTCTGCCACTGGACTAAATCCATATCTGATGCTTTTGATTAAGGTTATGCTCCAAACGGTTATGAAGTGCATGCTTTTCAACAAATTGGATCTTGTGGATGCCTTTAATTAGTCTTAGTGAAGCTGGAACACCAAGGATATATGGCTTTTAAACGTCATCTGGGGATGTCCAATACAGCATGACGCCTTTTGGATTGTAAAGTGACCCTGTGGCGTTGTTGGGATTTAAAATGATTAGTTAGTTGAAATCCCTACTCCCAAATTGATTCTTTGTAGGTCGTCTCTTGAGCCAGAACAAATGGAGCCTTACCCTGAAGGCACAAATATGAGATTTAATCAGAAAGCATCACGTGCACAAGAATTGATGAAAACATCTTTAGAAATACCATCCCTGCTTCCTAAATCTCGTAAGGCGCAGCCCCCACCACTGCAGTTACAAGGACGATGCAGAACAATGAGGGTGCCAATAAGACAGTTGATCCAGTAGAAGTTAAAGATCCTGATCATAATGAGCCACAAAAGTCCTCAAGGCACAAATTCCCCACAAATCCTATAATTTCAACGCTTTTTAACTCAAAAACTAGTCTATATTTGCCCCATCTTTTTGGTTTTTGACCTCTCCACTAGATTTCAGCTTCAAGCCTATTTTCAAACTTTGGCTTCAGTCAAGAGAACTTTTATGCTGAAAAAAGTGGTTCACTAAAGGGGGCACTAATATGTCAAAGTGAAAAAGTCCATCATGAACATTGGATAATAAGTGCAAGGGTGGTTAGCCCATCAGGTAAAAATACTTCCACTTTAGTGAGGTTTTGAGTCAAAACCTTTGCTGGCTAGAAAATTCTCGGTGTGGTATATTTGTCCCAAGGTTGACCCACCTCAAATATTTTTTTGGACATTAAGTGCAGTCAAGAAAATCACCCTGCTGATTGGTTAAGAAGAATAACTTGATGGTTTGATATCTCTCAGTATGAGATACCTCCTATCCAGCCTGAAGGCCTAAAATTTGGGCCACCCTTCAGTTTACCCTACCATCCATTGAGAATAATCAGTATCAACTCCAATGTGAGAACCTCAACAAACTTATTTAACAACTATTAATGGCATCTACT
The DNA here is from genome assembly GCA_022478985.1 of Massospora cicadina. NCBI lineage: Eukaryota > Fungi > Entomophthoromycota > Entomophthoromycetes > Entomophthorales > Entomophthoraceae > Massospora > Massospora cicadina. The sequence continues at coordinate 165,977 of JAKSZP010009233.1, forward strand.
CTTTGGGAGATCCAGTTGCCCCCACGCCTTTTCAATGCCTTACACAATGAAAGGTTTATATACCTTGGCTCTACTAACATCATGTTAATGGCCTTGGTTACAGAATGCTATCTCTGAAGCTTTTTCCGCTGGCCATACACCACCTCCTACAATTAGTCAGGTTGCATCACCATGAAGTACTCTAAACTAGGGCTTACTTAAACCCTACACTAATGTATTATCAATTTATATAATGTGGCCTCCTTTATTGTTAATGACAATTGAGAAGCCATTATCAATAACTTTCACCTGATTAATGAAGAACACTATCAGCTTGCCATGTTATATAGTGGAATCTTGGGTTACCTTAAGGACCAGCTTTATCAAATGTGCAGATCCTTAAGGCCGCCTGAAACCAGCGCCTCAACCAAGTTGGAAACCTTGTGCAACACTCCAGCAACACTACCATGGGTTAGCCTTCCGTGATATTATTTCTGAAAATAAAGGGCCAGAAGGGCCATAAGGTCCCCATGGGCCACAAGGACCTTACAGTCCCGCAGTGCCTACACCTGGTAATCCTAGTGAGCCCTGGAAACAAGAAGTTCTTATGGCGCTTGCTGCTTTTATGGGATCAAATATGCAATGTGGCTTAAAGCTGCAAGCTTCAAGTAGATGGATTGCCTCTCAACCCCTGAGTTTATATTGAGGTTTTGTTAGATAAGATTGATAACTCAGCGCTTTCACCAAGCTCACCAATGATTGCATCACTCAACTTAAATAAACCTGCCACAAGTTTAAACTCATTAGAGCAGCCTTGAGGGTCAGCTGCTCCTCCAACGTGTTGAGATTCAAGCGCTAAAGGAGAAGATTGCCTTAAACCCTCAATTACATCTCTAAACTGAAATTGGGATGACAACTAGGAGGATTTGGAAGGATTAAGATCACAATCAGATCAACAAGCCTCCATGTCTATTCATAAACTTAGATCTCTGAGCCTGACCAGTTTCTGGTATCAATACACTTTCCACCCCCCTTGTGACTAACTTTAATCCTAGTTTCAAGGAAAAGTTCATCTCATGGTAGGAAAGTATTGCCTACTTCCTGTACGCTTATAAAAGCTTAATGGAGGAGGCCACAGACCAACAGAAAGGGAAACACATCTATTCCTGCTTAAATAGTACCACCCAGGAGATAATATCTTCTTATTTAAAGGAATGTCATACCTGGGAACAAGTCTGTACCGCCCTATCTAGTATTTGGAGGCAATAAAACCTTGGATAACCAGAAGTTGGAATCTATGGGAATTTAGTTGAACAAAGTAGAAAGTCCTGTGAAGTTCATCTAACAATTCTATGGCCAAGCGCAACTTTTGTAACCACTAATTGCATTACCTTAGCGACGCCATAACTGCCATCATTTCTGCGTTGGGATCTTATTCTGAGGTCCAAATGCACATAATCGTCCTGAATTAACTTCATCTGGATCTGGGAAATTAGAGAGGCAATTAATAAAAGTCTGCTTCTATCTTGCATCCCAAGTCTACAAATTCACCTCCTCCAGTCACCCTTGGATCCACGTTGTCAATACCAGAAGAATCCCCAACCGCAATGCTCCTACTGCAATGGATTCCGTCATAGCGCTAAGACTAGTTGGAAGAGACTCATTGAGGAGGCGGGAAAGGGCCATCAAATATAAGGACAAGGCATTTCATGCTGACATCCCTGTACCACCTCAAGGATGTTTAGCAAGCTCTAATGAGCCTATCGCTGTTGTACCAGAAAAGGTTGATTCAGTATAGACGATAATTAAAAACCTGATACTACTTACTCTTCTTCTGATTAACCTCCTATATACCTCACTCACCTCGCACAGTTTGGAGCTTAGTCACTTGCGTCGCCATTTGAGTCTAAAAATCTCTGTCCACTTCATTTTCAACAGTTGTTCCCTCTGAATGTCATTTCATTTAAAATAATGAGACACATCAAAATTGCTCTGGACTTGCCCCATAACATAAAATATGACTCAGCTGGGATACAATGCAAATGATCTATTGGGGCCTATTCCTCTTTACTCATTCGCTTTAAGAACTTTCCTTAAGACCCCCTCCATCTTGTTGAACAACCAAAGCTAAAACTTCTTATAGGGACTTAGTTCTTTAATATTATTTGGCCATCATACACTATATTGGATGATTCTTATCCCTGAGAAGACACTGGGTCCCCCTGATTTTTTAACTTCTCATGATGCCAAGATGGAGGTAAAAGCTTAGGCTTGACTTTTGGAGATCAAGGGTCAGATTAACTGATTCAAGTATCATGTAAGGGGGTTTATGCATATGTTTACCCCCCTGCGATAAATGGCCACAAAGGCATGATAATCTTTGTGCCTAAGATGAACACTATACCACCAAAGTCCAGGTTATCATCAACACCCGGTCCATATCAAGATCCTTTCAGAAAACTGCTTGAAGTTTGGTTCCTGGATAAACTGTCTATTAATGAGGTCCTGAACTGTCCCAGAATTATAGATCCCACATATTCTAGATCAATATCAGTGTTGTTTTTTAACATCACTGACAAACTAGGATAGTGGGGCCTAATAAACCAGTCGCTTATGTTTTCCTCCTTCCTGCAGAGGCCACCAATGACATCTGCAACTTTGGAAGTTTATGGGATCTTGAGTTAAAAAAGCCCCCATCAGTAGCTCTAGTCACACCTGTATTGGGAAAGAGCTCACTAGTGAGCAACAAAGCCAGTTTAAGAAATTATTAGAGGAATATTAAATCTCTTCTCAACCTCTTTCCTATGATTTTAAAAAATAAGTGGGGTTATCCACTACGTGGAGACTAGAAATGCTCCTTTCTTTCAGTCCCATCCCTACCAGAAAAGTAAGGTTGAAGAGGCACATGCAGCTGTTGATCGTAAATAACTACTTGAAGCTGGGCTATTGGTACCTTTTTGAAGTCCTTGGGCCTCCCCTCCTGTTAGTTTGGAAGAAGGATGTCAGCCATCATGTGATTATGGACTATTGACAGCCTAACTATATTGCTAAGAAGGACAGCTACCTATTCCAAGGATCAATGGATCTCCTCGCTTGCTTGTAGGATTAAGTAATATTCCACTATGGATCTCAATAGAAGATATTAGCAAGTAGAGCCCGCCCCAAAGTTTGATCCAAATGTGCACTTGTATTCAATGAGGGTCTATTTAAGCCCATGAGGATGCCCTAAGGTTTTTGCAATGTGCCGGCCACCTTTCAAAATGCCATGGATGGAGCAACATGGGACTTGAAACTATCCCATGTCTTCGTGTACCTTGACAATATCACTGTCTTTTTGTAAACCTTAAATGGTCATGTGGAACGCCTCTAGGAAGTCTTTAATTATCTTAGAAAGGCTCAATAAAGCTTAAGCCTTAAAAAGTGCTATTTCATCCAATAAGAAATAAATCCTTAGATACAAGGTCTCAGAAGATGGTATCACGCCCATATCAGATAAAATTGACGCCATTAAGGAGATGTCATGTCTTCAGAGCCTTAGGGATGTTCAAGTATACCTGGGCATGGTGGGCTATTACTATCAGTTCATTCCTCAGTTCTCTAACTTGGATGAACCCCTGGTCTATCTCCTACAGAATAATGTGCCTATTGAGTGGTAGCCTGACCAGGAACAGGCGTTTATTGCGTTGCATGCCGCTCTTTGTTCTAAACCTATTTTAGCCTATCTGCTTCTTGATTGACCCTTTTTGCTATTCACAAATTCTAGTGATGTCACTGTCAGGGCCATCTTAGCTCAGCACATTAAAGATCAGGTCAATCATCTGGTAGCATACTTCAGCAAGACCATAATCAAGGAAAATGGAATTATAGCATTACTGAGTGTGAATACCTGGCTGTTGTGTTGACGATTAAACAAATTTGTCCCTTACTATATAGCACCCATTTCACTGTTATCACTGACCATTCCTTGCTTCTATGGCTCAAGCAGATGAAGGACCCAGATGTCCGCTTAGCCATATAGGCTTTAAGGATGCATAACTAAAATTTTACTATAGTCCATTACACAGGAGAGATTCATCAAAACGCTGATGGTATCTCTAGGATGCCAGTACTAGCTATTTTGACCCTTAAAGAGGACCAACTGTATTATCTAATCATATGGGATAAACAATAAAAGTTGAAGTCTCCTGATATCCAAGCTAGGCTCTGAAAATTGACCTGAGACAACCAGATTAATGGATTAATTCTGTATGATAAAGTCAATAAGAAATAGCTCCTTTATATCCACCTTTCTTCTAAAAATGATGTTATACTAGAAGGGAATATAAACGTGGGGCATGGGGCAGTGAATAAGGCTACGAATGTCTAAATAAAATGATGCTAATGTGACAAAATTATTGAAACCATCCAAAAAGTGCTAGAGGCTTGTATGTCTTGACAATCTTAAAATTGAGCCAACCCTCGGTATCAGCACTCAGTCAGGGCCCTGTCAGGTACCTTTAATGTCATTATCACCAATGTATTGGGCCCTCTGCCTACCAGGTTACATGGCCATAAGTATATCCTCTTAGCTGTAATGATTTGACCAAATGGGTTGAAGCGAGTTCTATCCCTGCTGCCACTGTAAAAACCATGGCCTGATTATTTATTTAATCCATTTTCAACTAGCATGGATGCCCATAAACTTTACTTTTAGACAATGGACTATATTCCCCTTGCAGGTAGTCCAAGAACTAACTTTAATTTTTGTAACTACCCAGATTTTCACCATCCCTTACAACCCTTCAACCAATGGGGAAGTTTAACGTGTTAATGGAACCCTCATCACATATATCTTGCTGAAGATGACCGCCTCTGACCCTACCCATGGAACCATTACTTACCCAGCACCTTGCTCACTTACCAGATAAGCTATCATATAATCATTAAGATGTCCCCCTTTAAGCTCTATACGGGCGTTCTCCCTGTTTACCATGCGGCGTTCAGCCCCTGCTTGATACCTATGTGTTTTAGACCTCTGATATAGCCATGAGGGCCTTAGTTGATGAAATTGTCCAGCTTAAGCCCTTGACACACAAGGCATTGTCACCACCACAGAAAGGGAGACATCCCATTTAATGTCAGCTGACCCTCTTTACCCACTTTTTAATTGGGTGACCTCACACTCTTTTTATCACCATTGACCCAAAGATTGACAGAAAAAGCTAGATATTCTTTGGTCTGGACCTTATAAGGTCTATCATAAGGAGAATTTGGAATACTCTATTGCCAATGTTAATCAGGGGACAGTGGTGAACTGAGTACATGTCAATTCCTTTGGCCCTATACCCCATCTAAAAGGACCTTGAGGGGGCGTTATTGGGATTTAAGATGATGTGTGAATGGAATCTCTTATCCTAAATTGTTCTCAATAAGTCAACTATTAAGCCATTGCAAATGAAACCTGTTCCTGAAGGCACTGATGAGTTTCAATCAGGAAGCATCATTGCACGAGAATTAATGTAGATGCCTTCAGTAATTTCATACCTGCTTCCCAAACTTTGAGAGGTGTGACACCCACCACTTCAGTCATGAGGACGTCACAGAACAATGAGGGCTTTGACCAGGTAGCCAATCCAGAAGACTGTGTATGATCCTAGTTGTACATGGTCATGAAGGTCACATAGGCACCACATCCCCATAGTTTTATAAATATTGATGCTTTCTAACTCAATAAAGCAGTATATTTCTCCTGATCTTTTCACCTTAACAACTTCTCATCTAGTTACAGCTTCAAGCCCATTTTTAAACTTTAGCTACAGTCAATAGAACTGTTAAACTGAAAAAAGGTTTTCATAAAATTGCTTATTTAATGACAGTAGGTTCTGCTAGTGTGCCAGGCCAACCAGTATGGAAACCGGCTGACCCTTGCTGTTTCGCCTTCATAGGCATACCAACCCCCTACAAGTCAACGTCCAGCCCACCAACCCAGCAGACCAATGACTTCGCCTTAGCCCTATGGTCCTCTTTGTTGGTGTATTGGTGGTCCTCAGCCCCCTTCCTGGGCGTCCTGACCCCTTGCTCCATCTCCCTCATGATCAATCGCCAGCCCCTCTTGGGTGTGCCTCAGAAAGTTCATCCCCCATCCTGGGCGGCTATGGCACTCCCATGCTGCACCACCCTCATGGTTGATGGCCATCAGCTCATCGTCATAGATGGCTGGTTGGTCAGGTTCCCATCAGGGGTTTCTTGTAGGGCTGAGGTATAGGAACTTACAGCATCAGCCACTTTAGGCACGTCACCCCGCACCTTCCTTGGGGATCTCCAGTCCCATCTTCTTTACCTAGTGGTAAACAATTAATAACTAATAAAGATGAGCTCAAGAGAGATCTTTATTGAAAGGGAATGATGACTATATATACCTTAGGCTACTGCATCTATTCACAACCCATCAACCATCCAAACTAAACCTCAACCAATCGTCAGTAAACTGCAAAACCAATTCCCTTCCTGTCCGCTCATCTGGAAAACCAATTATTATGTTGACCCATCCTTGGCACTATTTTCTGGTCAGTCATATATAAACTTCTATTATAAACATATTTGAGCATCCTCTGGCATAAGTCGCCAGTACTCAGATTCAGAGTAGCAAAATCACCCTCAGGCATTTGATAATGATACATTGGCTTTCTGCTAGAAAAACCCACAATGACCCAAGATTTGGCAGTCAGCATCAAACTAGGTCTCCGCCAAACCTGAACAATTAGTATTTAAGTGGTTGACATCCTTGGCATTAGTCGCTGGTGTCAATCTTTACATAACATTACTATTGAGGATTAACCCCCAATACTTTGAAAGGGCATAACCCACCTGAATGGGGAGCACCAATCAGCAAATATACCATTAAAATAATATCAAACTATGCGATTAGCTGTCAATCATGCCCAACTAACTGACCCCCCTAATTCTGATATTATTAAGAGGAATCCATCTAGTTAATTTTCTGACAAAGGTCTTGTAGCTGCTTTAAAAATTGCATTACATTGTTCTGGAGCTGATGAAATCATTTTTTGTCTGCTTCCTGGATAGCCTTCTGAAATATTAATTCCTTTATTACTTCAGTCACCTTCCTCTTCAAGAAGGTGACTTTTCTGTATGGATCATTGTTAACTTTTGCAACCTGCTCTACTTCTTCCTCAGCTTTTTTAACTCATTCTTTTAAAATAGTCATGTTACAACTTAACATCATAGTAAAAGAAGTTTTACTCATATACTTAAGTTTGATTTACAGTTTTAAAAAGTTCATTTGTAAGACATGTTGCTGATAACTCTAATGTGCTATCTAGTCTGAAGATCAACTACCCTTGTAGTGAGCATCATATGTATACTTTTTAGGGCTTACTGAACAGTTTTATATGTGATTAGATTATTAAAGATAAGGTGCAGTGATAGTTGTATGAAGACAGCTATCTAGTTGAGTTCCTTACAGTCAATAGTAATAATCTCTCTTAAACTTCTCCTACAGGAAAGTACTGACAACCTTTCTTCTGAAAATTTAAGAACAACAAAAAGAGAAGCTATACCTCAAACTATTTTTCAATAATAAAAATATTAAAACTGTATTACTTTTTAATTTACTACTGTAACATACTGTCTTTACTTAATAATTTAAGGGGTTTAGATAGGAACTCAGTGCACAACTCATCAGTTGGCACCTCGATGGGAATGACATCCATTGCCAATGAACTTAATCCTAAAGAGTCATATAAAAATGATGAACACTTCATTCACCTAGTAGTATCCATAGCCAACTAGCTTACAATCATCCATGGGTTGGATTTCAAAAAAGTTTTCCAGCGTTTTTATCCAACCTCAGAAGAATAATCTTTCCAAGGTATCAGTCTGGTTAGGCAATGGGACCATTTAACCATTTACAACTGACCTTTCACTAAGGCTAACCTGCAAGTCGTTGTCATGAAAAGCGTCGTCAACGCTTCAGTAAGTACAAAACACCTTTATCAAATGGTAATAATCCTAACCAATCCTCATAATTAAGTTTAATTGTTAATAATTAAACCAACAGTTGGACACTTTACAAACATTATAGGTGATGATTCCCAACAAAACATCAATTTTTTAAGCTTAGGATCAGATACCAAAATAGACTAAGCTAATGCCTGAGCTTTTTTCCCAACAATAATTATCAACATTGTAAACTAAAACATTCCTTAAGTTTGCTTATTAGAAGAGAACCAAAATGAGAAGAGACAGATAATTGTTATAATCTAATGAACTTGGATAATGTGGATATTCTAGAATACCAACAGATTTCCTCAAATTATGTTGTCATACTTTGGATTAAATCTCACCTCCTAGGCAGTCCAAGGACTAACCTCTCTATTTTGGTACTAAACAAAACTTTACGCCTATTATAATCCATATACCAATGGGGCAGTGGAACGCGGTAATGGTACCTTATTGTCTATCCTGTAAAAGATGACTGCCACTGATCCCATGTGTCAGAACTATTATTTACTAATCACTTTATTAGCTTATCAGTTAAATTACCATCAGATATTAAAATATATTAGTTTAGAGCCATGTATAGTTGTGAAGACCATTTACAAAATAGTGTTCAACCTTTGTTAGACTCCTTAGTACTCAATAACTCTAAAATAACTATGAGTAACCTAGCGGATGAAAATACTTGAAAAACCCTTGCCACTAAAGGATATTGTTACATATAATGATATGGCTCACACTAATGCTAGTAAACTCACCTTGTTGAACGTTGAACTAGATGAATCTAACCTGTTTACCACTGTCAACCAGGAGTTCAACAGAACAACTCTTTGTCACTTGATCCAGACCCTTTCACATTATCCATAAAGTAAAACTGAGTACTCCATTGCCAGTGTCAACCATGGTACAGTGGTTAATCAGTTTAATTAACTTTTCCTATGTCCTTAGGCTCATTTGAAAGGAACTTATGAGTCATTGTAATAAATTAAGATGGAGAGAAATCTAGATACTCTATTTTTAAATTTAGCATTGATGAGTTGTCTATCAAACAATCACAAAACACAGCTGAAACTTCTATGGGAGATAAACAGAAAAGATTTTTAGAGAATTACTTCTTGCAGTGAACTACTGAGGTGCCTTCTAAAATATCTGATCAAATTTCTTCTTATAAAATGGGATGCCTCCAATCAATGTGGCCCCAGGGTCATCACCATAAGAAAACAACAAGTACCTCAGTTAAAAAATTGCTTTAATAGGTCTAGAAGATCTTAGTCAAGAGGGATCCTAGGTTTATTTATGAGAACGCTTTCTAACCCATCCTACAAATATCAGTACCTTTTGATTTAATTAAATGTCCTTACCTATACTCCACTTGTGTTCAAGGGCATTTATTTGTTCTTTAACTACAATTTTATACCCCAATATGAACCTTGTTATACAGTCTATCGTACTTAAAAGCTGAATGCATTACTTGGTATAGCTCTATGGAGCTCACAGGCGTTGAGTAGGGTAATTTGAGCGTCATAGTTATTCAGATTCTTTGCGCTGTATAATATCTTGAGCCTTAATTTGATAGCATTCAAGAAAACTCCACATTCTTCTCATCTTTTTTCTTATATGTTAAAGAAGACAGTCTTCTTGGTAGTCATCATCTCTGCCCCTCCAAACTTTTTTATTAAGATGCCCTTTGCATTGTAATAGGTCATTTCATCCTTGCTGTTTTTGACATTGCTAATTCTTGGCTTTCTGTGTCTAGAGAGTTCACTAGCATTGCCAGCTTGGCCTTTACATTTAATCCGTTCACACTTATCTTAAATAATGACAGTAATGTGTGTATATTCCCCTTAATATTGAACTTCAGTAAGTTGATAGGGTTAGCGGAGTAATTGCCAGTGTTCTTGTTTGCTTGACTAGAGTCCCGCGGCCCAGGTAGGATGTTAGTATTAAATTTTGGGCCAAGTTCATACAAGTCAAAGTTGATGAGCCAGCAGTTTGTTCAGGGCGAGCTGGCGTGGAGATTTTTTATAAGAGCTGTTGAAGCAGTGCGGTTTGGGATTTCTGGAATAGAAGCTTGTGTTGACCTGTCAGGAGTAGGCAATGAAGTCAGATAAATTGGGACATTCCACCCAACAAACGCTTTCTCACCCCCTGAATTTGAGATTATTGGACTAGATTCACGTGCATCAGAGAATATAGTTTTTGACCTTCTAAAAGAAAGGCCCTGCAAGCATTTACAGAGGACTTCCATAATTTCTCCCAAAAACTGGCCTAACTTATCAGAGAGGTGATAATGCTCAGACTACACAGTTTGCTTGACCTCCATTAACTTTAGCTCCATTGTAGTAATCCTGGTTTTCAAGGCAGCGTTCTCCACAGTAAGATATGGTATTTTCTTGCTTAGATCACACTAGGTCATAATAAGACATTTATAAAAAAGTTGTTATAAGACTGTACTGTGCCATCCAGATCGCTTTCAAGGGCGCTGAGCATTCATTCACTATCATCTGAGCTCTGCTTGAGATCCTGTATTTAATTGTGGTAGTCAATTATGGTGCCTGAGAGATGACTAAGTTAATAGTTCATTCCTTCACCTAGCTTATTGAGCATGCGACTGGTCTGGATATGGTCCTATTGGTTGGCAGCTTCAGAAATGATATGTCATGCCACCTCTGCTCTTAAGTATTCTTCTACTTGGCCACAATGATAAGTTACCTATGCTACCCATTGCACTAATACTCTGTGGTGGTTCAATGCTTTTTCAGTAATAAATACCAGATTGTTATTCTATTGATCTGCTAGTTCATCCACTTTTTGATTGGCCTTGTTTGCTAGATGTTGGTTATATAGGATAAAATTGTATACCTCCCAAAAAGTAACATCCAATTAGTTCATTATTAATTGGTTTTCCCATAGCTGAGCCTCTGCAAACTTGACCAATCCATTGATTTTGATTTTCTGCCAGGCTAGTATATACTTGGTCTGGAAGATGGATGGGTGTATGCAATGAGAAATCATTTTAACTAACTGTGCCTGCGTGGTAATCTTTTTAGCCACAGCACCCATTATCTTTTCTTGCACATGTGGTAATTCACATATAGGAGCCTTGGTTCCTATAATCACTAAACAAATTAAGGTGATCCTCATCAAAATATTGTCAGAGAGGAAATACATGAATATTAGCCATTCCATTACTTCAAAGACTTGTACATAGGGTACATTAGCCTTCTGGTCTAGGGATTGAAAAGCTAATGGCCTATTGGGGCGATTTTCATGGAAAGAGAATCACTACCCTTGTTGTCAAAGCTTATAAAATGAAAGTGGTCTTGATTAGGCTATCCAAAACTATAGGCTCAGGTGGATATGTGTCTCCAAAGCTGTTAGCAAAGCAGCTAGGTTCTTGGCTCATTTTTATGGTTTTATATAGTGATGTCCAAAAAGTATACCCTGTAGTGAGCCCCAAAATGTTGCAACTAGGGTTACAAAAAGGCAAAATATGCACATTTACTTAGAGCACACAATCAGGTATATCTGTTTGAAGACAGAATACCTTAAAGTAAAAGATTGTAATTTGGACAAGATGTATTGTTTTTTAGTATATTGTCTTCATCCTCACTGTAAAGGGGAGGATACCCCAGTGGTGGAATATGGACCATCTACCACTGCCTCCCTGAGTTGGAAACCTGGCAAATGAACTTTTGGTAGGGGACAATTATGACTGTGTTGGTGTTGTGCACCAATGACCTAAACTGAGATAGCAAATAGCAAAGGCGGTCCATGGAGTTCCTGGCCTATCATACGCCACAAATGAAGGTTTTCCAGTTTTATCCTCTTTTCCCATTCATTTGATTTCCCCTTAATCAGTGCAGTATTATCCCCAGGTCATCCCACCTCAGAAATATTTAAAATTTATCCTCACTGTAGTTTTGGTTAATACTTCATTGTTGAAAATCTTTTGTAATAGTAATAAGAATCTAATTCCATAATGAATTGTAGAATCTTCAGATCTTTATTGCTGGCCAGTGACCATCTTTACACTCTAATCCCCTTTTGCATTTTATGCCCTCTAATATATGCTCTTTGATATCTAAAATTTTCTTTGTTCACCCTTATTCTCTACATTGCAAAAGCTTTTAGGTTAAACTAATTAGTTTTCTGATAGGATTTGGACCCCACCTCAAAGATATGGTGTGCAATATAGTGGAAATAATAATAAATTAATTAAGTCTAGCTTACTTTGAATAAAGGCAGAGTTTGATTGATGGAAACAATTACTTTGGAATGGCCAGGTAACACTAAACAAATATAACTTAGAAGTAATGGTAATATTCTAGAGCTTAAGGTGCAAGAGAATTATAAACACGCTTAGGTCAGTTGTGTTAGAAATTTATCTTATGGAAGATCATCAGGAAACTATCTACTAAAAGATACAGGCGGTCAAGTGGCAAGATCTATGTGATATTAGGGCTTAACTCAAAATGGGGTTGACAAAATGCCTGATGGCATAACAATAGTATAATCTAATAAAAGCATGTTGTGTAGCAATGAGTTACATAAAGGTATGCTAAATGTCAATTTTATATGGTTGGTCAATTTCAATTTTTAACAAATTTTGATCTCAGCTATTGAAATTTGGTGATTGTCAAGAATAACTTAATCTGAGATTTTTGTCATAGTAAGGTCTTTAGGTGTCTTTCCTTATGCTAACTTACCTGATCTCATGTATCTTTCCCAAAGTTTAACCAGTGGGCCAGGCTACTACCTACTTATTATTTATAACATATGATATATTATATGTAAACTTAAAGGAGGTTTTTGGAATTCCTTTCTTGGACTTTTTCTTGCCTCATTTGGTGGTTAAAATCCTAGTTAAAATGTAACAATGTGACAATGTGACACCACTAATGAAAGTCCAAGGCTGGCATCATTTTATGTGTGTAGAGGGCAGGATTTGAGTCTGCAATTACAGCATGGTAGACAAAAATGCTATCAACTATGCCACCACCCCCTATCAAAATTATATCATTGTGGAGATTTTTTTTAAATAATTTGAAGGTAGGTCCTTTGAAGGCTACACAATTATTAGTCATTGGTAGCACTAGTGCTATCACCTAGGATACTTTCTCTCTAGGGCAATTACTTGGCAGCTTAGCTGAACTGATGCAAATCACTGTTCTTGGAACACAAAAAATCACTGCTTTTAAGCAGGCAAAAATCACTAATTATTTAACTAGAAAAGAATCAACTTAAAAAATAAGAGAGGTCCTTTATTTAGATTCATCCTAGCCCTTTAAAAAGTCTAGGAAAAATAGGGCTAGATATTAATAGGGATAAACTGCCTAAGCTTGTCAGAATGTGGTTGTTGATGCAATTACCTCCCAGGTATTTCATTAGAATGATTTTTGTGTGATTGAGGATTGGTTAAGTCAATATAGCATTGAGGATAATAATTTTAGACCTTTTGGCCCACAACGTTGAGAACCAATATAATAACTTAACTGTAAATTTGGCACACCTCCCCAACAATGCATTGCTTAGTAAATTATAGATTAAGATCAAATGGGATGTAATTAAAATGGTAAGCCATTTGAAAACCCAAAGTCAAGGCTTCCCTTGCATTGGGGAAAAACATGACAGTCATATAAAGTAAAAACAATAAAATTCACTTTATAAAAGGTTTCAGATATCAAATGCTAAAAATATGCTAAAACTTAACAGAATTGGTCAAGCGTTAGAGTAAAGACTACCTTTACTGTAAATAAACAAAATCTACTTGATGTTAGATTAACTAAAATAATATATACCCTTTGATAAAGTTTAACATCCATAGTTAGTATCTTTAATAAGCTTTCACTTCTATAGTAAAAATAAGATGAAGGTAGGTAAAAAGTCTGACTAACTTACTAAAAGATATTAACCTACCTTTAGCCTATACTGATTCTAAAATTTTGGAAAAACAATTGTGCAGATCCAATTGCTCTGAATAACCTAGATATATACAATTTTTATCAACTCAATTAAAACCAAACAAATTTATTGAAGTTAGTTTGTTGTAAGTAAATGTCAAATTGTAAGTATATGTTTCAAAAAAGAAGAGTAACTAACATTGATAAAAACATAACCCAAATAATTAAAAATAAGCAAAAAGCTGGACAAAACACTATTAAACCACTTAGGTTAAAGAAAATTAGACACATTGCACACTTGGTATAATATCAAATCTTTTGCCCTTGTTGAAATAATTTTAGGCTCAGACAAAAATAGAAAATTTCTCAAATATTGTAATTTGATCTGGGTTCAGTTATCCAAAATGAGCAGAGTTAGATTTAGGATCCTTTAGCTGGAATTGGCCTCAGCACTGGGCTGTGCCTCCCCAACTCATTATTTAGGCCTGGATGGTCTTAAATAATGGTGTGGCCCTCCCAGAAGAGCAACCAAAAAAGGTCTATTCTATGCTATCTGAACCCTATTTTGGAATTCCCTTCAAATCTTTGGGTTTTGCTTTTTTATAATAAATATCTTATGAATAGAGATAATGAGTATTTCATGAGACTTACCTTACAAACCTGTTTGAATATTTTATTTGAGGTATCCCATTTTACAAGGTTAATTTTTGTTCATTGGGCTCTAACGCTTACCTTAAAATTTTCAGCCCAATTGCTGGGCATCAATTGGCACCGACAATTGACACCAATATATGGCAATTGAAAACCAATTCAATTCAATTGTTACACTTGTGTGGTCTTAGTGTATAGCAGTGCATGAGAGGACTGAGCATTACTGTTGTCCCTGTATGGAGTATTTGATTAGGTACAAAAATTTACATGAGTATCTATATAAGCAATTACAAACATGGACTGACAGCGTTGCTGTTACCTTGGGACCCAAAAAATAATTTTAACTATATAACTTTAAGTAGTGCAAGGGTTTTAGTAGATATATACAATATATTTTTAAAAACTCTTATAGTACTTAAAACAATCAAAGCTTGGTGGTAAACTTCTATATAATTTTAATTTCTCTAAAGTCAATAGATGTACATTTTACCATATAGACAAACATTACTATAAATAAAAGTATTGGCTAACTAATACCTCAATGGTATAAGCGGTATAGATATTTTTTTAGTACTAGATGGTCCCTAAGCGGTATAGATATTATAACATAAAATACTAGTAATAGTTTATTAAGCAGCTTAATCTACCCTTACTATCCATTTTAAAGAAAGGATCAGGTGGTACTATTCTAACTAATCTGAAATTATCTACTTTGCCCTTTACTTTTTATATAAAATTACAAAGCTAATACTAGCAATCCTACACATTTCATGCTAAAGCTCATTAAGAGTATCATAATTGATAATGACACTAAAAAGTTAAAGTTATCACACCTTAATTTTAAATAGCTATAAAATCTGGTACAAAGCTTCAACTTGAGCTATCAGAATCTTCAGTATACAAACCAAGCGGCCAATTATATATATATATATATATATATATATATAGTTAGATTATTGGTGTTGGGTGATATTATATAGTTATTTGCCCCAAGGTTAACGTTTTATAAAAACTTCAATATTTTATTAGCTTTGATATTTGGATTATATATATTTTTATAGGAAAGCTAAAAAATATCCAGTTTAGTATTTATTAATGAACTTTAAGATGGTATTTTCCTTTTATATAAAGCCTGATTGAGTACTCAACAACAAGAAGTATTTGATGATGCTAGAGATTCTTCTATTAAACTTATATTCAGAAATTATTTCAGTAAAATTAAACTTAAAAACAGTTTTATCATATGTTATCAATTCTTAACTAACTGCAGATTGATAGTTAAAAATGTCAGATGAAAGTACAAATGAATATATTGGTACTTATGTATAGTTTGATTTCACTTATTGTTTTATATTTTTTCATTTTGGTAGCCACTTTAATTCTTATATCCATAAAACTTGGTCTAAAAATGGCATAAAGCTAAGTCAAAGTATTCTATGGGAACTTAACAATTACTTTTAAATTACATAAAGAACATGGAAAGCTTAATAAAATATAAAGATATATATTTCTTTACCTCAAAGTCACTTTTGATATCACAAGCACCATTAAACCCAAAATTTGTTAGCTTTAGTTTGTTACTGGGTATCATATTTTTTTTAAGTTATAGATATTTAAATAAAGTTAGCATTGCTATCTTTATAGACTTTAAAACAATATATAGACCTATATGAATAATAAACTAATTTTGGAGTATAGTTTGTCAATGGTGATGGGATCCTTAAAGGTATAACTTAAGCTAAAATCCTTCCTTGCCCAACTTTGTTTAATCTAAAAGGTAAAAAATGTCCACTTATCTTTTTATAGTCCCAAACAACAGTTTAGATATAAGTAAAGAATCTATTGGTTATTTGATATTATGGCCATAGGCTTGAGGTAAGTAAAAATAAGTAATGATTACCATTAGTTAGTGCCAACTTTATTCACTTGGGTTAGCTTGATCATACCAATATCTGAATTTGGGTATCTTGGACATCAGATAAATTTGCCATAAATTATTTTTTAAAATTTAATGACAGACTTATATAGTTCTTATAGATTTATAGTACTTACTAATCAAAATTAAAGTTAGTATTTTTGTACTACTAGTTGTATAATATAAGCATAACAAAAATAGGATTACATATATTTTCATTTTTCTCAAAAAAATTTCCATTTTTTATATAACTTTTCCATTTTTCAAATATTTTTTTCTGCTTTTAAATTTTCCTGTTCTGAATTTGGCATTTTTGGTGTGAAAAAATTTTAAACTATAAATGATCTAAAGCAGAAAGAATTTTGTGAAAATGGAAAAAAATTATGTGAAATCTTATATTGTGTTGTTCTAAACTTTAATTTGCATAAATCACAATCAGCAGCAAACCAACTCAAAAAGGTAAAAATTTAAGCCACATAACAATAAAGGTGTACACTTTTTATTAAAAATAGAAAAGTAGTATTGTAATTTAAACTAAATAAAATAAACTATGCTAGAAACCTCATTGTAGAGCTGAAAACCTAAAGTCTCAAGCAAAAGCAAACTGTTGAGCTCATGGGGTGAAATGTTTTCAACAGTAACATCTATCTATACTGCTCCATTTAAACAAAGATAATGTTTATATCTAAAAAGCATAGATAAGTACTTGGTAGCCCAACTTTATAACATTATACCCAGGAATAATTAATGCTATTAAATAGATCTATTATTAGATTAAATTAAAAGTGATGGTTAATACTGGAGAGTAATGTATCTCTGGCTTAAAAAGCATGATAATCAGAGATGATATTTACTTAAGCACCTGAAAGTTTTTGTAAATGGCAGATCTAAATATTTAGAATATTTAACAGAAAAGTAATGACAGTCTAACTGGAGAATTTAAACTATCAGAAGTATCAGTAGAATATTCAGATATACAAAAATAAAAAGTCTACTTAAAAAGTTACAGCAAATAAAATTTATCAAACTTTTCAGCCTAATGTCAGGGTATACATTTAATACTAACAGACCTAAAAATAAATTTCTTAACGTAAAATACCACATGGCTTTGTAGCTATAATCTTAAAAAGATATAAATAGTATACCTTAAATTTAAAGTTATAGTTATAACAATATGTTTATCCTTTAAATACTATTATAATAGTCATACAAACAAAAGGTACTTTATGTATACTTATAGGATAAAACTAAATGAAAAAAGTTTAACAATAATGCAGAGGAAAAAATATAGATTAAAATATAACAGTAATGAGGAGGGGATAGTATAGTGGGGTGGTTCCTGCTCCACTCTGGGTCAGGTTTTGATTGAAACAGGTTTGAAACCAGCACAGGCTAAAAAACTCGGTGTGGTATATTTATCCCAAGATCAACCTGCCTCGTTTACTTAAAATTATTCCAGTATAGCAAACTTTTATATCATTTGAAGAATACCAAAAACTAAATATAGAAGTTGACTGCAAAGAATATAATACATCGTCATGGAAAATATAGCCATGTAAGGTATCTGCACTGGCAGAGGCTCATTCTATCTAACCTTAATAACTAAAATGATAAAAGTATAAACCTTACCTTGACAGCCCAATTTACTTAAAGTTGGCCAAAAATTTTTATATAGATTAAAACAACTACAATAACATCATCTTAATACTGATATTATATTTTATGGTATAGATATTTTTATCAACTAATTGGTCAACTATATCAATATTGATATAATAGTGCTTTGAACTCTTTAAGTAATTGAGGTGGGTCAACCTTGGGATAAATATAGCACACCAAGCTTTTTTATAGCCAGTACAGGTTTCAAACATATGTTGAACAAAACCTGCACTAGAGTGGAAGCAGGAATTACCCTGCCAGGCTAACCACCCTTTTCATTTGAACTTTAAGTTACCCTAAACTCTAAATCTCAAACTAAAAATCTATGTGAAATTTTGAATATCTTTGAATAAGTTGAATATCTGTTTCATTCAATATATATAATACTATACTTATCAGCTGGTATCATTTAGCTCTAATCAGCCCCTTAAATTTATTCAATGTATCAACCGTTTGATAAAATTTGGTATAAGCATTTCAATTAATTTGTATTCTCCTAAAACTAAAAACTTTTATCTATGCTGAAGTATATAAGTTAGAAAGTAAAATTAGGGTAGCAAATACAAAAGCAGTCGTCCATATAAGTTAAATATCATAAAAGCAAAAACTTTAGCTAAGTTTCAAAGGCATACCGTCGGAAGGGTCCGTCCCCTGGTCAGCCTTCCCCGAATATATAGAAGTTGCAAAAGAATAAAATTAACATGGTGGTAAAAAGTAGACTTGAATTTAATATCATTTTGGATCTTTTTAGTAAGAATATACCCGAAATACAAATTTAATATAGTATAGTTTACAGCTACTCTCAAACTGCCCGGTAATAAAGTCAACAAAGTTGCTAAACTTAATTAGATCTTGTAAAAATATCAAATTATCTTGAATTGAAGTTAGTGAATGTGTTAGATGATAATAGTTGGGATAGGCTGAAATCAAAACCAACAAAGATGCCAAAATGTTTTAAAAAAAGTAAAATTACCAAACCTCATCTTAAAAAGGGAGTTAATTTTTAGAAGCTAATGGTTAAGGTATGCTGAAATCAATCTAGTGATTTATGAAAGCAAAACTTTTTCCTTGTATTAATAGAAACTGGTATATATCAATAGAGAATTTCACGCAAACTATTAAAAAATGTTACTCAGGTTATATTATTTATTTCGGTTATATAAACATAGCACCTATATTTAATATGTAGCTTGATACCTACCATGACAAGCGAAGGTAGGTGAAAAGTATTAAGAATTAACTTCAGCCACAACTTACCTTTGGTATAGTGATTTCTAAATTTGGATAAGGCAAAGGTGGCAATCGGTTTGCTCTGAATTAACTCTCATAAAAACAACTTTAAACCAGCTCAAACCAAAAATCCAAACAAACAAGTTGGAGCTAATTTGCTGGAAGCAAAAAAACAAAGTATGACGTCATATTTTTGCATAATTTGATATAGTTCAAAATAAAAACAAAATAGATTATAGCTCTGAGATCTTCAAAACGCTTAGCAAACCATTAATCGAGCATCGGGAGTTAAAAGGATAAAAATCTGAGAATCACTGAATCACAATAATAACAATGATAGGATGATGGTTATAATGACACAACGTCAGTATTACTACCATTAGTTTGGTTTAATTTTCTTTAACCTTGACTAGGAATTGGTTGGAATTAAAAGATGGGCGATTTGACCAGGTAAGCCCGAGAGCTTTGCCAGCCACCAACCCATAGAATATGATGTGGTTGACGCAATATCCTACGCCTTCAATTACTAACAAGTTTTTTGTCCCTTCAGCTTCCCTCAACCCACTGGTTATCCCTTCCTTATGTCCCCCAGCATCGGCCCGCCCACCAAAGAGTCGATGCTTCCTTCCGACCTACGCATATCTAAATTCCGGTTGGAGCCCGAGAAGCCTTTCGACCTCGAAGACTTTTGCAAGGATATACCCATTTCAGTTCTCGACTTCGGAATTCGTTTCTACCTGGCGTTTATCCCCGAACTGCAGCTTCCCGACTTTTTCTCCTTTTTGAAGGCCTCGTTCCCGAACCAAGCGTGGGCCAATTGGCGGCGGACAAGTCGTACATCGATATTTCGTTTCGGGATCAGGACGAAGCCAAGGCCGCCGCCCAAAAGGAATTCGTTTTCCAGGAGCGCGCCTTGAAGCCGATAACCACCCTCTGTTACAAAAAGCAGCTGGCCTTTGTGATACTGAAGGATTTTACCAACCAACCCACGCTCGAGGAAGTCGAAAAGAGGGTTTTCGAGAAGATCTACACCATCGGCACCCCCATCAAGGTTGCCTTCCTTGAGATCAGCAACACCCAGTTCTTGGCGCCGCTGGTTGCGGCCATCATTGCTATTTCTGGGAAAAGTTGCCGGAGCCGCTTCTCCCTCCGAGCGCTCAGTCGCAACAAACGGTCTCTTATACTTTTAAAGGGTTGATTGAGTACTGTTCTGCCTGTAACAAGCTTGGCCACATCTATTGTAACTTCAACCCTCCCAAGGCTGAAGGAGGCATTGAGCCGGAACCCCCTGCCAATGGCCATGGTGCCGGGGATCTTAAAGCCGCACCTTTGACCGCCCTTAGTAGCCGGGGGACCTCTATCCCCCTTACCCACTATGACGAGGGTGTGGCCCGGAGCAACTCTAAACCCTCTGCCTCACAGATGCTTTCATTCAAAGATATTCTTCAAGATTCATTGGAACCCACTGAATCCAGCCAAACCAGCGCCGCGCCATTAAACGGCGTCAAGAAGCTCTACACCGCGGAAGGTAAATATGAATATAGTTATTTTTGACCCTTTAGAATATAACGAGCTGAAGGCCAAATTTGACAATCTTTATTCGAGCTACACTAAGCTGCTGCCTCCAAGCATCCAGACCGCCCTTGTCGCGAATCATCCTTCCCAATTGAAGAAATCCCAAGGCCCTCTAAAGGAACCGGTGCCTCCGCCAACCTTGCCAAGCTCCTCCACTGGAACCGTGCGGAAGCGTGGCCGGCCTCGCAAGGATGCTTCGGCTGATGAGTACTCAACGCACGTTATCAAACCGGTGGCTAAGCCGATGTCTCAAGCCCAAAACTTTCAAGCCTTGGCAATCACTAGTGGATTTATTGAGGGTCAAGTGCGGGGGCCGGAAAGCCTTTCCACCATCCACCCCGCAGGTACTATGGCTTTTAGCATCACTTATAGCGTGCAGGTGTGACCCTTAACCCAGGTTCGGCTTCTGCCTTAACCTCGGCTGCGGCCTCAGTCCCATTTGCTATTCCATCGGATTTTCCACGGAAGCGTGGGCGCCCCAGAAAGGTGCGGTTTAATCCAGCTTCGGACGCTATCCCCCAGGTATCACCTAGAACCAGAAAGGCGCCGAACAAAGATGAAGCTCAAGGCCAATCTTCCACTCAAGCCCCTGGAGCTTCGGAGTCGGTTGATGTTTCATCGAGCCAACCTTTAGTTACACCCAACTCTGGTGCTTCATTTGCACCAGTCAGGAGGCTATCCAATCCTCAGGTGCCGCCTCAAAGCCTGTTGTGGCTCAGCTTTCATCTCCCGCCTCACAGCCTAACCCATCGAACTGTGTGTCACCCGCTGCGCCCATGGATCCCTTCAAAGTTACAGGCTCTTCGGCGGATTTTGTTGCGCCCTCATTGTTTTCATACAACCGAGTGGGATAGCTTCAACTTCAAACCCCACTCCCGATCTAACTTCGGGCTTCTCATCGGCTCCCTCGGGTCAGCCCCTCGAACCAACTTCCAGCTCGCAAAGCCATGATGTGAGCGTCCAGCCCGAAGCTAGCACTTAAATGCTTACCGGTTGGGGTATCCCTCTAACCATTTTCAATTCCTTTTAGCTATCTGAAAGCTGCTCTACATTAAATGTCTTACCATGTGGGTATCCTATGCCTTTTATTTAAGCCTTCCGCACTTTGGCTGCTTTATAAAATAAATTGGAATGTTTATAAAACCTTGGATGGTTTTCATATCTTATTAGATATCGAGTAAGTAGGGTATTCAACCAGGTACCATTGGGGGGCTTAAAGTATGGTCGGAGGTAGATGGGCTTCAACTTTCTGGAGGGAGATAGCCCTTCGCAGGGCGGGATTGGTCGATGCGAGGTATCTGGATGGCTTACCTTTGACGTTTTTGAAAACGGTGGGGTTAAATTTAACTTTTGGGGGAGATGGTTGATACCTGTGTCTTTGAATTGATTCAAGTGGAAACTTATAAACCATCGAATGCTACATCATACTTCAATTTTGGTTAACGGGCGGTTGAAACCGATACTAAACGCCGCGCATGAAATTCGTGGGATCCTCATTTTAACCTTGGAACTCGGGCTCAGACCTGTAAATTAGAGGTTGTGAGTCAATCACCTTTTATTAATTTTTTGTTTATAAAAAAGATTCAGCAGTAGCAGCAACCACCTCGCATGACAATCACCCAAATCTTTTTTAACTCCATATCATTAAATAAATAATGATAAGAGGGGATGGAGGTGATTAGGTTTATCCTAGCCAGACCAGGTTTCGAACCTGTTACAGCATTTTTACCCACCTTAGCTTGGGGTTACAGGTGTGCGTAACTCCACCCGGCCTGGGAGTAAACTACCGTTGATTTCGGTGTGGATCATATCATAGCAGTAGGTTTAAATTTGCTAGGTGATCGCGAAGCTGATCTGAACTCACCTGGAACCCATCTTGACCTTTGTTTCTCTACACCGCGTATACCTAAGACACCAATTTATAGTGTAGAGGTTGTATGCTGAAGTCGTACAATCTATTCCATAATTGGTGTATGGCTGTGGGGTCAGTAAATTTAGCAGCTTAGTCACGTTAGGTAGATCGAATACCAGTTCTAAGATTAAGCGCATCAACGAAAAGCTTCTAGTTTAAGTATAAGGTAACAATTGGTATTTTTAAATGTTCCAAAGTCTTTAGATCTTACTGGATGCAGTCGAATTTAATAGCTGTCATCTACGGGTTGTATATAAGATATGAATCTTAAGTAACTTGGTATACGATAAAAACTATGCGTAGCTTTTTGATCGAGATGAAGAAAGATTGAAAAGTGTGAGTTATTTTCAAAGGATACTTTCATTCTTATTAAAAACTTTTAAAAAATTATTTAGCTTTAATCACACAAAGTGGTCATATAGCTTACTCACGAGGATGTCTGAGCCTATCTAAGAACAGTTTATCGAGTGAGGCATATCAAGTCAAGTTTCAACTCACGCTACATGCCTCATTCAGTAACCTAATGATATGGCTATAGACTAAATATTCATTCTAAGATTTGCTATATACAAAAAGTATAAAGTATGATCTGCTAAAAATTAAAGCACTTGCTAGATGCTATCCATATGGTTAATTATAGGTAATGTTTATTTATCTCATTAAATAACATTTTTAATTCAGTAACGCACCTTTGTTAGTACTGAATGATCCCAACCCAAAGGGAGATACTATAAAGTGTTATAGATTATTTTTTGCCCCTATTGACTAATTCTAAACCGAGTTTATTTGATTTATAATAAAGAAGGCAAATTAGAGCTAACTTTCAATGGTGGCATGATAATGAAAACTGTATCGCCATCGTGGAAAGTTTTACGCGTTACTATCAAGGTGTCAAACTCTGTGACTACGGTTGATAATATTGTGGATTAAATGGCTATATAAAGAGCATCGGTCACTGAGCTAGTCTAACTTGTACAGTATACTCTATGTAAGTTACCTATATCTATACTAGATAGAGCATTCTTTCGAAACTAATGGGTTTGCCATTGACTTACAAGTATATCTATTATACTTGGTAAATATGATAACTTAAAAAAGTGCATATAGATCTAAAATTCAAAAGAGCATTTCTGTAAACTTAAAAGGAAACTTAAAAACTTTATTTTTGTATTAAATGTATGGATGACTTAGTGTACAAGTATAACAAAGATTGGTTTTACACGTATATTATACTGCAAGTTCTGCCAAACTGATAGAAATGGTATATAGCGTAAGTTGTGCCTAAATATAATCAGATGTCAAAGAGCATAAGTGCTATGAGGATACCAAGATCTACTTACTAGGAAGAGCTACAGCAGTTGCCCTTTGGATTTAGACTACTAGCTTAGCTTCATATATAAAAGATGCTATGATATAGCAATCAAGTTGAACCTATGAGGATAAGATCTACAGCAAATGGTATCAGATTGTTTTTATATTTGATGATATCGAGCAGATCTTAGCATGGATGGCAAATTTTGTAAGTTGAAAATTTTACTTGAAAAAAGACATTAAAATCATACATTTTGGTTTACTGGAAGAACAATCACTGAGTTTTATTTGGCAATAATTCACCTATCAAACATATTTAGATGTATAAATCAAATACTATTAGCATAGATGATAGTAGCTTAAGATTGTTATACCTTAAGGAACAAAGTTAATGAAAAAAGTGAAGTGCAAAAAACTTATTTAGCGGCAATATTTATACCTATATACCTAGCAAAAAGTTTGATTGTTATAAGGTACTTTTATCTGAGGGCTTACCTTTTACAGCAAGCTTCTATCTGAAACATTTAATACCCTATGGTATAAAGCTTTATACTTTCTTGTAAAAAGTTATACTTTTTTCTTGGTCTTATCACAGTAGAAATGTTTATTAAATTACAAAACAGAAATTGTATATGACTACTGTGTATTGTTTATTCAAGGTAGAAGGACCATGAGACCAACTACTGTGTATTTGTTATCAAACTTTACTTGAGAAAGTAACTTGAAGCTTTACAATTTTTACTATAACCTAATAGATAGATATTAAGTAAACCTGAGATATAATAGTCACTGTAAAGCATACCTATGATATACAAACTGTAAACTCAAAGATTTTGCTTGTATTTACAGTATTTACTTTAGCTGTAACCCTCAAATGTATTCTTCTAATTACTATAGAAAGCTTCTTAAGTTTTATCATTAGGAAATAAAGTTCAAAAAAGTTTAAAGATTAATCCAGCCTGTCAAGAATCTATACCTACTTTAAGCATTTGGATATTAAAGTGTTTAATGATGATTTTTATAATTAAGAATTTAATAATAATAGAATAGTATACATTAGCCAAATAAAAACAACTATTTTTCAAAAGCTATCAGCTTGGAGATACTTAACCCTTTCAAGGATTTGATACATATATGTGACCAAAAATAGGGGTTTATGTAAATCTAAAAATGCATATATGCATCCAAAAAGTAAGTGGTATGTAAATCTAAAAATGCATATATGCATTAAAAATGAGGGTGATATAAATCTAAAATGCATATATGTAGCCAAGAAATAAGGGTTATATATTTTTTTTTAGTACTAGATGGTCAGGGTTATATATTTTTAATCCAAAAATTGCTGAATATTTTTGTTACAGACAAGGACCAAAATAATTATAAAAGTTATAAACATTGGCTAAGAATTTTTTGCTAAATTTAAGAGCCAAAAAATAAAGGAGTATACATTCCCAGCAAAATGCCAAACCATTTAATGGTGACCACCAGCTGGCTGTTGAAGCAATGGCTAAGCCAGATTATCATCCTTTCTACAAAGCTGCTGCCAAATCAGTGGTGATGCTTGCAGGAGGAATTCCTTTTCCCATTATCCCCTCCACTGCTAATATGCTCCAAAATAAGATGTTGACCAAATCTCACAAAGCTGCCAATGATGCCATCCTGCATGTGACAGTGGTAGCACAGAATCCCAAATCCAAGATTACCTGCATCAATATTACCATGTTTGTAAAACTCCCTGATGCAAGCATGAAAACTGAAACAGCTTTAACAAGTTACATCAGAACTTTTATATTCAACTGCTATCTTCCTTCCACCCCAATAATAAATTTATCTCTGCATCCTGCTGACACCCAGATGCCCCTTCTCTTCACTGTAGCCTGTGCCCTGCTTTGGGATGAAGCAGAGGCTGAGGATGAGCCCCCTGATCCCCCTCCCCTCCCACCATGATAGGATAAGCAGTTCCTGCTGTCTCACCTGGTTGGTTATGTTCACACTTTGTGTGTTATCTGCTCATTTTGGGTGGTTTATTCATTTTGTTTGGTGAGGACTTATTTGTTAGCTTTTTGCATTTTGGTAATATCCATCCTCTGATCATATTACCTCAGCTAAATAAAACAAAAAATAAAGGAGTTTATTCTGAAAATCAGTAAAAGGGTTAAAAAGCTTCAAATTATCTTTTTAAAGGTATGTGTAAGTATATGGTGAGAACAGTAAAAATTATATAAAATTATAGAGTTAGCTTCTATAAAGTAGATATAAAATCAGTTTAGATAGAAATTTAAGTAAAACTGCTATATTTATACTACAATTGATATTTATATAAGAATATGATAATATATAATTATACTTTAAATACCCAGAAAAGATAGCTTTCATAATTTTTATTTAATTGCAACATGAGTTCTTTTAGTTAGCTTTATATCTATCAAAAATAAAGTTATATGAAAGTATACATATAAACATATTACCAAGGGGTCTAGGATAAAAATTTGTTTATATATCATAATGCATTATAATTTTAATTTATACAAGCAATTATAGAAAAGTTGTAATGCACTGACTCCTTCCAATGAGACACAAATGAATTGGAAATTAGGGCTCAAGTCAATGACTAAAGGGCGGACAAGGTTACTGAGACCATTCTTCTAGTTCATGTGCTACAGGCACCATGGATGAACACCCCTTGGAGGATAGTTGCAAGTATGCTTACTCCAAGCAATATACCCTGACTCCAAGACAAGGTTAAAGGGAGGCAATAGCCTTCCCAAACTCACTCTAAAAGCTCACCACCTGTTTGTATAGGCCATACATGGCCGCTATTAGACTAAATATGCTAATTTAAACCTCAGCAGACACTAATAAAATAGATAAGGCTTAATAAGGCTTTATAGGATATACAACAGACAAGTTGATAGAAGACAGAACTAAAGAACCTCCAGTTCACAAGTCCCTTTCCTTATAGCTCTCTGCTGCAAGCATAGTTCAGGCTTTTCCATCATGCCTGACACTATGTCCTTTATAATATGCTGTGATCAAACTTCCATTGTTCTAGGCTAGATTGAATTTCATGATGGATGAGCCACCACACCCAGGACCCAATCTAGTCTAATTTAAAATCCAACCTTAACCTAGAAGTCACCCACTTCAAATCCATCTGGTTTGATCCAAGGCCTGATGCAAGTTCTGATCGCCATCCTGCCTCAGCCTCAATTCCATTCTGAGATCTGTCCAGGTCCAAAGTTCCCTCACCCCCTCCTTCTTTCACACCAGCTTGTCCTGTATTATCAAAGATTATGGTAATGTGATGTTGAGGGAAAACCTCAACCATCACATAAGTGATTTATATCTATAGAAATATAAGTCTATTAAAAGTAATTCATTTTACCTTAAATGTTAACCTATAGATCATACATTTATGTATTGTAGGCATTGTAAGTCTGAAACTCAGCCTCTTTTCCCAGAATGTGAGAAGTTCCCCCACAGTTTCAAAAGATAATTTAATCCACCAGTAGAATCCTTATCTTGGACCATCTAGTACTAAAAAAAGTAGAATCCTTATCATAGGTGAGAAACCTTGCTCATGTGATTGATGAGTGGTGGGTCACTGCTCTGTACCCTAAAGATCCTCCCTCTGTACCCCCTTCTCAACTTCTTTCCTATTAGAGATAATTGAGAGGGTCTTTGAGGTAGCCCAGATCAGGGGCCACCAGCAGGACACCAAGGATCAATATACACCCAGTTCAGAATTCCCTAACCTTCTGAAACTATAGTATATGCCCCTAAAACTCAGAAACCCTTTAATAAGTCTTGAAAGCAATATTGAGCCACCTGTTATGAGGTATGGATTGCAAATCATTAATCCAAGTTGATTGATATACTCCAAAAGATTTGAATAAAAATAACCAGTAGGTATAGTCAACATAAAGCAGAATGCGCAAATCAATAAACCTGGGAAAATTCTAACCAAAATGGTTTTATCAAACTACTTTAGTCACTGATCTAAGTATCTGTTGTACAGAATTTTATGAGTATGTTTGCAATTATCAACAAAACCCTACAACCTATAATGCTCTTATAAGCCAACTAATGGAGAATGCAAATAAAGGGGGCTCAGACTAGGCCAGTTTTAAGACACTCTTAATCTTCTCCCTTCACAACACTTTAATAATGACAGCTGTCATGAAGATGGCTAATGAAGTTGATACTAGCCTGCTAGTTGGGATGGGTAAACCCAGAACGCAAATTATAATGATGGAGGCATAGCCATCCATACAACCTGATATCTGGTGAGGATAGAAATGTTTAAAAGATGGCGTCTAACAATCACCATTACCATAATACCTACTAACAACCATGCATTTGCAGCAGTGGCAGCCGCAGATTCCATTGCCATTATTACTTTTTGGCCCCATGGGGAACCCTAAATCTTCTCTGAAAACATGGTTTGCTGACTGTGCAGAAAAATCATGAAACTTCGCCCACCAGGGAGAAAGAATATCTAAAAGCAAGGTCATATATTGATGCCGCACAGCGCTCAAAATGGGACAACCCAGGAGGCTAAAATAAAGGTATCCCCATTTGAGAGGGAAGTGCAACAACGTTGTGATTATGGCCACTATGGCCCAGTCATTGTGTAGACTGGAGAACATGGTACCTATTGGGCAGTAGCTAGCAGATAGATAGTAAAATCTAAACTGTAAATTATTTCTGTGCAGAAATTTGTTTATTTAAACAAATATAGAAAATTGACTAGCAATCATACCTGTGGGGATGGTTGTCTTAAGTGCCTAGTGCTAGAGGAATAAGTAAAGTTTTCATTGACCAAGGGTAATGAAATCTCATCCAATTCTGGTGGATTGTCATTTTAAATATTTTTATGACGCTGAATTGGTCTCATCCTGGCCTGCCAACTTTTTCTCAAAGCTTGCCATCAAATTTACTCTTTAAATAATTTTTGTAATTGAGGTGGGTTAACATTAGGACAAATATAGAAACTTTTCTTTCTCATTGCAATCACTTTTGCAACCTATTCAATTCAAGACTGAATCTAGTTTGATAATCTCAAAGAGGAGATTAGTCTGCGCCCATGTCAGGGAGCAGTTGGGCAAGTAAGGTAAGAGGAGCAGGTGGAAGGCCCGCGGCCTCCAACGTTCAGAAAACGCCCCAGAGAAACTGGTGGAATAGACAAAAATTTTAAAAAACTGGCGGTCACTATTTCCCTGGAGATACTCGCATGGCAAGCACAATGCAACCAGTACATCAACACGCCACACTCCCAGCCACTTTCATTGGTGGAATTCAGAGTCTGCATGTTTCTGGACATCCAACAAATGGCCTTATGGGAAAAATTTTGTGAAGATGTGCACACAATTTTCCCAACCGTGGTGTATGTCGCACCTCACTCCATGTCACACAGTTGGCTGGACCTGGGTTTTGAAAGAAAAGAGGCAGCAGACAAGGCTGCGGCAGTGCGCGTAGTGGTCAACCTCCCCAAAGGGCAATGGGTCATCGAAACCAAATGCACCAGATGGACAAAATCAAACCAAATTTTCCTCACATTTGACTTTTTGCCTACTACAGTAAAACGTGATGTTTTGAAACAACACCTGAAAGATGGACTCACCATATATGGCAAAATACAATCTTTCAAAATACAATGCTTCACGCTGATGCCACACCTGTGCACCGGCAAAGCCATCGCAGTCCTGACCCCAACTGAGGAGATCGTGAAGGACCTAACCCAGATCCCACACTCCACTTTTATTGATATTGCAGGGCATACCACCCACCCATTCCGGGTGACCGTGGACAGCGCGCCCCCCATTTGCACCCACTGTGATGCGTTTGGCCATAAGGCACATGCATGCCCTACCAAGGAGGGCATCACATTCCAAGAGCACCCCCCAGCGGCTATAGCCAGTGGAGAGGTGCACTATGAACCAACTGCAAGCACCAAAGAGGCTTTCCTGTGGGGAGCACAAGGCTGCTACCTACTGGTAAAGCCTATCTCCCCGCAAGAGTGGAAGAAGGCCAAGCAGGCCCGCAGGGCTGCAGCCAAGGAAGCGGACAAAGCCACCACTGCTATCCCACACTCACAACGCCAGGAGGACATGGAAACCTTCATGGCAGAAGCAACTTGGGAATCCATCAACCAATCAGATTGGGAAGCCCATGCTGAGCAGGCCACTCAATCTGAGGATCTGATGGGGGATTCGATCTCACCCAATTGTTGCACCCAAGCTCTGGTCAAAACTGATTTGGGACCCATCCCAACTGAAAATTTTTTTTGACCCACTCAACGGTGCACCAAACTCATCCGCACCACAAAAAATTCATCTGACATTGGGGAAACAAAAAGTGAAGGCAAAAGCCAACATGAACCTTTCTGCTAAAATTAACAAAAACCCTGATAGTATTGCTGCTAACACCCACACTGCTATGAAGGCCTGTGGGGATCTAGAGGAGGCTGGTGGGCCCAGGTGCCCACCCCCTCGCACCTAAGGTGCGATGGGGGAAACCTTCACTTTAGGGATGTTGAATATTGCCAGACTCAAGGCCTCCCCATCCCAGGCTAGGAAACTGAGTTTTTTACAACACAATTTACCCGTGGATATCCTGGCCATCCAGGAGTCCCACTGTCCATGAGGTTCTGAGGAAGCTTGGAAAACAATGCTCCTCCCATTCCTATCCTTTTGGTCAAAGCACTGTGGGGTGCTAATTTGGAAAATTAATTTTTTCAAATTTTTATCCTCAGAAATATTCCTAAATGGCCAAGTGCTTGTTGTCACTTTCTCATGGGCTGACGTAGCACACACAATCATCAACATCTATGACCCAAATGGTGCACGTGAGTGTCAGGAATTTTTCTCATTGGTCAAATCCCTCCCACTACCCCCAGACTCTTTCCTAGTTGGTGACATGAACTGTTGGCTAAACACACCAACGGACTGGTGGCCTTCCTCACCCCACACCCCCCAGGATCACATAGAACTGCACGTTCTAAAGGCCACCCTCAGGTTAATGGATGCACTGCTGCTACATGCCCCACTGCTCAAAAACATGATGCATCCCCACATCCACAATGGCCAATTAAGGTCCATGACCTGCATTGACCTTATCCTAACGCCAGAGAAATTCCAACCCCACATATCCCACTTCAAAACAACAAAAATGGAATTCTCCAGCCATCGACTGGTCTCTCTAACCTACCGCCTACCTGTCACAGCTGCTAAGGCCCCACATTGGTACAAAATCTGCCCCTCCGTCTTGCTTCACCAGGATTTTCCACGTGGGTGGAAGCGGCAACTTTGGCAAAAAAGTTTGTTGCACCATTTTGCGCGGACCCCATTTCCACATGGGCAAATTTCAAAGATGATACCATCTGCCACTCTCATCATCTCTCCTCCAGATGCTCACGATCCACATCAGCAGTCATTTCGCGCGCTCTGGCAGAGTTGGTACACCTGGAGTCCAACATCCCAGCTACAGGATATGGCTCTGCATGGGGCTGGAAGTGGGCGGAGGCAGCTGCCCACCTCAACGCACTCAAAAGGCAACACAAACATCAGGTTTGTGTTCAGTACAGGGCCACATGCATCACAAAAGGCGACAAGTGCACCGCACATTTCTTTAAAATTTTTTGCACCACGCCAGTTTGTGGCCTGCACACAGGTGTGAAGATCGAATGATTCCATTGTGGATATGCCAGCCAAAGTGGCAATTGAAACACAAAAGTATTACTCTGAGTTGTACCAATCTGATTCAATTCAGCCAGCTGAAGTGGCAGAATTTCTCAACTGAGCCCGCATCTGCACCATTTTCCAATACCCAGAAAAAATGAATTTGATTACTCCACCCAAATTATGGATAGCCATTTGTGGTGCGCCAAACCAAAAATGCCCAGGCCCAGATGGAATTCCATATGAGTTCTACAAAAAAGTATTTCAAATATATATCCCCAATGCTGCTTGCCTCACTTAACCAAAGCCTGTTGGAAACGCGCCTCCTACCAGGAGGATATGAGGCCTTTACCATCACACTCTTCAAGAAAGGGGATAAGCTAGACTTAGCCAACTGACGCCCCATTTCTCTAAAAAACACAGACACTAAAATTTTAACAAAAATCATGGCTAACCGTTTAGGGACTGTAGCATCTGCCACCATCTCCCCAGAACAATTCAGTTTCATACCTAGAAGGTCGATTTGGGATAAGATGCACTCTGTGGCTAATGTATGTCAATCCACAGCCTCTGGGGCACTTGTATTCTTGGACCAACAAAAGGCCTATGATAGAGTAAACTGGGAATACCTCAGGGCCTGCCTCCATCAATTCTGCCTACCCCCTCGCTTCATCAACTGGGTGATGCTGCTCACGGAATCTGCAACAATGGCAGTACGTGGCCCTGGCTTCCTAACGGAAGTAGTCCGCCCTTAAAGGGGCTTGCAACAAGGGGACCCCCTTAGCCCACTCTTATATAACTTCAGCCTTGACCCACTACTGCGAAATGTGAATGCCCAACTCACTGGGGTCCATGTGCCAGGCCAAGCCCCAATCAAGATAATGGCATTTTCAGATGATTGTGTGGTAGGGGTGTCTAATAATAAAGATGCACGTGCACTTGAAGCTCTCATCCAGTAGTATTCCTGGGTAAGTAATGCTGCACTGAAAGCTTCCAAAACTGAAATCATCCTCCTTGGTCAGTTTCAGAACTGCTGGACCCCAGCAATTAGTTCCCAACCTGGCCCATCTGCTCGCCCACGTCCTCGCCCTACTAACTCAACGCACACCACCCCACTGGTGCTCCCCTTTGTGCCACGTCCTACCATAGGACTGGTACGCCATCTGGGCGTGTGGATGGAGGCAGGCGGATACGCGTCAGCAGTAATGGAGTGCCGTATTTTGGACAACGTGATGAAGCAAATTGCCTCTCTCAGAGCCCACCCTACTTCCCTTACTGGAAGGGTTGTTTTAGCCAACTCTATGCTCCTCTCCAAAGTCTGGTTCGGAGCTCACGCCATCTACTTCTCTCCAAGCTTCTTCAAATCCTTGTATGCCTTGCTTCAAGGATGGCTTTGGTCAGGCCGCCCTCCACCAGTATGGCTAGAGGTCATGTTTGGCCATCATCATCATGGTGGCATGGGCCTGCTTGACTTCAAAGCCCATGCTGCCAAGATCCTGGGCACCTGGATTGCAGCCATCACCACCCCTACACTCCCCTCCCAACACTGGTCCCGCGCGGCCCACTCCAACTTCTCCTGCATCTTGGGCCTTAACAATCCATCGAACCCCCACTCCCTGATGAAATACCTCGCATCACACACATCGGCCACAGGTCCTCATGGGACTGAAAACCCACTACAAACGAATCCTCCTCTCCATGCGGAGCGCTGAGTGGAGAATTCATATTAGTGGACATACAACCCAAAGAGGCCGCCCCTCTCCTCAGTTCACACAAGAGGTACAGGGGCTACCCATCCATGATGGTGTGATCCCCATTCGGCCCCATGTCCTATCCAGGGTGGACTACCTGGAATGATGGACATCCCTTACTCCATTGAGACCCAAAAAACTATCTGGAAATACGTACACCATCCTCTGTTGCAGCCTCAAGTCTGCTCCCATGTGTGGTGCTGCCTGAGGTGGGTGTATCATACAGCTGAGCGCTCTAACGCTTTACACTCATCCTGTGTCGTGTGTGGCCAGTATGGAACGCTGTTCCACCGCCTGGAGAAGTGCCCTACCTCTAAAGTGATATGGCGCGAAGTTCAACGTCTGCTGGGCCAGGATCAAACACATCCCTTCAGTCTGTCAAGAGATATGTTTGCTCTATCAATAGCCTCCTCTCTTTCACCCTCCCTCCATGCTTTGGTGGTTGCAATTGCCATGTGGACCATCCACACGATTGTCTTAGATGCCATCGCAGGCTCCACCCACACCCCCCAGAAGCTGTCCACAGATTCTGGTCTCATTTGGTGGACCACTTTCAAGCGTGGATGTTTAAATACCTCCCACCACATTGCCGACAGCTGGTCTCCTCCTGGTTCCCAGTCTGGTTCATCAAATCAGACCCCTTCCTCCACACGTGTTCAGTTGTGGCTACGGCCCCTCTACACGTTCCCTCCCCCTTCCCATAAGTGGAATTCCCTCTGGCAATAAGAGATAGCATTGCTTCTCTGGGGTGCCTCCCCTGGTACTAAGTTTTGTCTCTTCTGAGTCATATTCAGAAGTGTCCGTCCCATGGTCGGCCTTCCCCACAATAAATAAAAACATTAGGACAAATTTACCACACCAAGATTTTTTTCAGCCAGCACAGGTTTTGAATTTCTCTTGGAATGATTATACTTGGTGGATCGGCAACATTTCATCCAATGGGTAACTGGGTGTGCTCATGGCCAGGCAGCATATGGAAGATTCCATCAGGTGTTAAAATGAATTAATACACCTGAACATGTTGGGGTGGACTCATCTTTTCCGGAAAATAGAAACATTGATGGATTTTTGAACATAAACATACCATGGAAATCTCAATTCCACTGGGCCTTGATAATAAAACTTTAACACCCCCCTCATCAAGAGCCAAGATTGTTGAGAGAGAGGAAGACCACCACTTTCCCACTAGCGGCTTTTTTACCACGCCAACTCCAAACACCCCCCAATTTACTGCACCAAATCTTGGGTGGTGAGGTAGGGAGTAAAGGGGGCAATATTGAGGGAATACACCATCACCCATCTCTTGTCCACCACATGGGCTAAACAGCCCTGAGCCACAATTGGAATGGTCACCTTTTTTACCCCTTTTTCATGTGAAATGAAAACTTCTCATGGTTTTGGTTAAGGGGGTGCTCCTTGGGACTTATAACAGCCCCTTTAGGCTCTTCTGTTGGTTCATTCCCTTTTTGAGTTTTTTATATAAAGCCTGTATTTCTCAATTGTTTTACACAGACTCCGCCAGTCTACCAATTTCCAACATTTTTTTCTATAAATCCAGCAAAGCACGCCGTCATCCACATTACAGCTCTTATAATTGTTGAGTGGGCACTACAATCCATTGATACAGAATCTTACTGCGCTCTAGTGAGCAGTAGTAAAGAACTATGCTCATTAGTTGCACTTTCTAACTCATTGTACACAAAGGCTACCCCAAAACACAAGACTTTTGTTAGATTCTGGTGGTTGACTCAAAAATAAATCATTTGACAACCAACAGATCAGGTTGATTACCCTCCTAATGCTAAAGCTAATACTCTAATTAAAGCCTGTTGCAATAACATGGATTGAACCAAATATGCAATGTCAATTTAATTTTATTATCAAAAGCTTGGGCCAAATACACATGCACATTCAGGCTTATTATCTCTGCAACTACATGGATCAGGCTAGTTAACTCAATGTCAATTCAATCCAATTATTCTATCAAAAGCTCAGGCTGGATACACTTTCACGGTTGGGCCAATTATTTATGAACCAACACTTGGCAGCTAGTCCCAACTAATTTGAACCAATATTAAATATTCAACATGAGAAATTGTTTGGGATCAAGCTGAAGAAAACATCTACAAATCCCATGAACAAATAGAAAAAAACATAATCCTTTTTCCGCCTTAGGGAAAATTTTATATGTCAGTATGCATAATCAGTATGATAGCACTTGCACTTGGACTGCCCAAATGGGAGTACCTAGTGCTATTGAGAGGCTAGTTGACATCCCGATTAGGGAGTCATCTATCAAAAGCTGTATAATGAAAACATAATTTTTGAGCTGGTCCTAAAATAATCTTTGTATGTCAATATGTGTAACTGGCATGATAGCACTTGCACATGGACTTCCAGAATGAGAGTACCTAGTGCTATGTGAGAGGCCTGTTGACATCCCAATTAAGAATACATTATTTTTTTTAAATCAATGCCAAAATCTCCCAGAATTTTTATTTCATCAGCAGTATGACAAAACTCATATTGAGATATCCTAGGACAATTTTGCATGCTTGTTGTTGCGATTTTTGTCCCTGAAATCTTCCAAAATATGAGAGTATTTTGCCACCAATGAACCTATCAATAGGTCTCAGTTGTATCAGTTCAAGGGCTGAACTGAGGTGGAAGATAATCTGTTGAGATTGCATGCTTGAATGTGGCCAGAAGATGCCCTAGAGGTATAAATACCGGCGCCTGGACTAATGAATAATTATCAAATTAATTTAGTCTTAATAAATATTTATTTTATTAATTTTCATTTGGTTTTTATCTTAAGTTGCTTTTAGAGAGTGTCAGCAAGCTGGGATCTCAAGATCCACAGCTTCTAACTTTGCCTGCCTCAGTTAAAGTTCCCAATTAGAGAGGGAAAATTAAACCCAAAATTGGCCAGAAGAGTTGTAGCTCCTGAATATGCCTAGTGAGTTTCAAACAGTCAAAATACTGTAAGCCACTGGCAAAATTGAGGATCATATTGCCAAACTTCACCTCATTGAATTGTGCAGGAATTAATTTATCAAGCAAGTGATCCTCATATTTTTACAACTGGTGCTCACTCAAAATTGGTGACACTTTCTAAAATGGAACAACATAACCAGTTTCTGGCATATTTGGCTAGACAAAATTGTAACAATGAGATGGGATCTAGCTCTGATGAGGGTAACTCCTACAACCTGGATCTTATAACAGTGTGGGGAGCTCATGTGGATAAAACAAGCCTGATGGACCTTACATCTTAAAGCACAGAACCACTCACCATACATGCCACTTTGGGTTGAATAAATTACCTGGAATTAAATTTAAAGCACAATGATTTGAAAAATATTTCAACCAGGGGGTGGATACTGTAAACAAGAACATTGAAGACCTAATCAGCCTTAACAATGTTGACATAATGGCTTAATTGCATATACTGACCAACATGGTGAAAAAATCTTATTTTAACAGAGATGTTAGTGCCAATTGTATATACAACTGTGTTTACTTAAAGTTTA
Organism: Massospora cicadina; assembly: GCA_022478985.1. Classification (NCBI taxonomy): domain Eukaryota; kingdom Fungi; phylum Entomophthoromycota; class Entomophthoromycetes; order Entomophthorales; family Entomophthoraceae; genus Massospora; species Massospora cicadina. Next base: position 203,073 of record JAKSZP010009233.1, read on the forward strand.
TGAAAAAGGTTTAATAGCTTGGCAATTAAAAACATATAAAATATTAGCATTGTAATACAAAATAAGCTATAGTAAAAAAGAAGAAAAGAAAAATAAAATAATAATAAAAGAAAAAAGTATATATACTAAAAAAACATATATCACACCTAATTAATAATTTGGTTTGCACTTGAGGATGGGGAGAGGATCTAACCCCAGAATCATTGGCAGCTCAGGCCAAAATTAACAATATGAGGATTCAACTCCATATTCATCAGCAGTTTGGGCCAAATTTAAAAATGACGAAGATCAATAAAGGCTAATTGAAAATCTTATGACTTACGCTCAAGTCAAGTGGTGGGAAATGTTAGATTCTAGTGGTTAACTCAAAAATAGACCTTTTGACAACCAACAGATCATGCTGATTATCCTCATAATGCTCAATCTAATACTTTAATTAAAGTCTATTACAATAACATGGCTTAGGACAATTATTGTAATGTCAATTTAATTATATTATCAAAGCTTTGGCCAAATCAACATGCACATTCAGGCCAATTATCTCTGCAACTACATGGCTTGGGCCAATTAACTCAACCTCAAATCAATTTAATTATTTTATAAAAAAGCTTGGTCCAAATACACTTGCACGGTTGGGCCAATTATTGCTGCCTTATAAATCAGCAAATAGTCCTGACTAATCAGAATTAATATCCAATATTTAACAGGAGAAATCATTTGGGATCAATCTGAAAACATCTACAAATCCCATTAACAAATAGACAAAAAACATAATCTTTTTTCTGCCTTAGGGCAAATTTTGTATGTCAGTATGCGTAATCATCATGGTAGCACTTGCACATGGACCACCCAAATGGGATTACCTAGTGCTATTGAGAGAGGCTTGTGAAATCCTGATTAAAAAACATTATTTATTTAAATCAATGCCAAAATTTCCCAGAATTCAAATTTTGTCAGCAATATGATGAATCTCATTTCAAGATGATCTTAGGATAATTTTGCATGCTCATGCTGCAATTTTTGTCCACGAAATCTTCCCAAATATGAGAGTATTTTGCCACCAATGAACTTAGCAATAGGTCTCAGTCATATCAGTTCAAGGGCCAAAGTGAGGTGGAAAATAATCTGTTGAGATTGCATGCTTGAATGTGGCCAGAAGATGCCCTAGAGGTATAAATACTGGCGCCTGGACTAATGAATAATTATCAAATTAATTTAGTCTTAATAAATATTTATTTTATTAATTTTCATTTGGTTTTTATCTTAAGTTGCTTTTAGAGAGTGTCAGCAAGCTGGGATCTCAAGATCCACAGCTTCTAACTTTGCCTGCCTCAGTTAAAGTTCTTAATTACAGAGGGAAAATTAAACCAAAAATCAGCCATAAGAGTCAGGGCTATCTGAATATGCCTAGTGAGTTTCCAAATGGTCAAAATACCGTAAGCCAATGGCAAAATTGAGGATCATATGGCCAAACTTCAGCCCAATTAAGCATGCAGGAATTAATTTATCAAGCGAGTGATCCTTGGATTTTTACAACTTTCCCCCCTGATCCACCATTGGTTTGGCACAATCCAGACAACTTAGGTGTTATGAATTGAATATCACTGGATGATAAGCCTAAATTAGTGACTTTTGGATCATTGGATATCCACCAAGATCATAAATAAAATAAACAATAATCTAAATAAGCTTGATGTCAATCAATAATAACCAATTTAAAATAGAACAAATGTAGATGATTCTGATGGAAAATCCATACTTAAAATCCGCCTTGCAATATCAAAATGGATTATCCAGAGGGAGCGTCCATTGGTGGAAAACAAGACATATGCTGCATCAACCCCAACGGACAAGGTCCAACCACTAAGAACTAATAATGGAATGGTATAAGTACCATGGGGAGATATACCAAAAGATAGACAGAGTTAGAGAGAGTAATTAGTAGTGCAACTTTACCAAGGAGAGAGAAGAAATCAAGAGGTGCTCCATTATAACCATCTAGTACTAAAAAAAAGAGGTGCTCCATTATTGTTTCTGTGACTGGATGGTAGTGCAATTCTGCCAATGGTAAAACCATCTCCATGAATCTAATATTTTATTACTTTTTACATATTATTGAGGGATGGTAATCATAATGCTCACCCATTGTGGTTAGTAGCTGTGAATAGAATTTCTATTGTCCATCATTACTTGAGTAAATAGTCTTGGTGTAACAGTTCTCTTGACTGTCACTGAATTCCAAAAATGGGCTCAAAGCTGAAAATTAGCAGAGAGGTCAAAAAGAAAAAGATGGAGATCTAAACTACTTCATTGAGTTAGAAAGTGTTAATATCTATAGGGCATGTGGGGACATGGTGCCTAAAGAACCTTTGTGGCACCTTAAAAAACAAAATCTTTTACTGCCTTTCAGAATGACCAACTGAGCAGCTTCTCATTGTACTGCATCGTCCTTGTGACTGCAGCAGTGGGGGTGGCGCCTCTCATGATTAAGGAAGCGGGGACAGGATCTCTGAAGGTGCTTCCATCAATTCTCATATGCATGATGTTTTCTGATCAAATTTAGTTTCAGCGCCTTCAGGGTAAGGTCCCATTCGTGCTGGTTTGAGAGTCAATCTGTCAAGGATCAATTTGAGAGCAGGGATTTTGGCTTTCTCATAATCTCAAGTACTGACAACGCCCTCCTCAAGATCCTGTCAGAGGGGAGTATAGGGCTTAAGGAACCGACCATGTAATTGATTTACCATTGTCCCCTGATTGACATCAGCAATGGAGTACTCAGAGTTAACTTTATGAATGAGAGAACCTAATTGAAAAATGGATAAGAAGGATCAGTTGACATTAAATCAGGATGTCTCCCTTCTGGTGGTTGTGCTGATGCCTTGCATGGCTAGGGCTTGAAGCTGTACAATTTTATCAGCTAAGTCCCACATGGTTAGATCAGAGTTCTCAAGAGGAGAGGTCTCAAGAAAAGGCTGAATGTTACTTGGGAGCTGAGGAGCATGCCCATATAGAGCTTCAAAGGAAGACATTTTAATGAATCAATGGTAGCTTATTTTTATAGAAAAACAAAGCTCTGGGTAGATAATAATTCCAGCGGGAAGGGTCAAAGGCGGCCATCTTCCATATAATAGAGACTTGATTTCATTAGCGCATTCCATCGCCCCATTAGTGGATGCGTTTAAGGGCTAAAAATCTTTGATTAGTGCAAAAAAGTAAAGTATGTTCTTGGACTATCTGAGAGATGAAATTTAATTCATTGTCTGAAAGTAAAGTTTGTGGGAATTTATGCTGGGTGTAAATAGATTGATTAAGGAAGAGAGCTGTGGTTTTTGCAGTGGCAGCAGAGACAATATCGCTCCGACCCATTTGGTTAGATGGTCCATGATTAGGAGGATATATTTATGGCTGTGCAACCCAGTGGGGAGAGGGCCTATCACATCAATGCTAATGAAATCTTAGGTCCAATTGGATTGATGACTGAGTGTTGATATTGAGGACTGGCATGTCTTGGGATTGACAAGTCATACAGGCCTCCAGAACCTCTTGGATGGTTTCCACCATTCAGTCCCAGTAACATCATGTTCTCAACCATTCATGTGTCTTCTTAACTGCCTCATGTCCCACAGTAGTATGACCCTCTAAGATAACGTCAGTTTAGGAATAAGGGTGGAAATAAGGGAGCTATTTCTTATTGACCCTCTTATATAGCAGCCTGTCTTTGATCTGAGTACCTCGGGTTATCTTTCAGAGCTCAGCTTGGAACTCAGAAGTTAATAACTCTCAACGTTCAGGTCAGCCAATCAGATCATAAAATTTTTCTTCCTTGGGGGTCAAAGCAGCTAGCACTGGCATCCTGGAGATGCCATCAGCATTCTGGTTGATCATGCCCATGTGATGAATAATAATGAAACCATAGCTCTGCAGTCTTAAGGCTCTCTGGACAAATGGCCATCCAGGTCATTCATTTGCTGGAGCCACCGGAGTGAGGAATGATTAGTGAAAATGGTAAAGTGGCTGCCTTAGAGATAGGACAAAAAGTGTTTGAATGCTAACAAGACTGCTAGGCATTACTGCTTGGTAATGCTATAGTTCCATTCAGCTTTACCCAGAGTCTTGATAAAATAGGCCACTTGGTGGTCGACCTGATTTCCATCATGCTAGGCTAGGATGGCTCCAACAGCGACAGTGCTCTTGTCCATGAACAACAAGAAAGGTTGATCAAAACGTGATTGGACTAAAATTGGTTAAGTGCAAAGAGCGGTCCTTGATGTACTAAAAGTATTTTCTTGTTCCAGCTGCCACTAAAAATGCAAGTTATTCCGCAGAAGGTAAGACAAAGGCTCAGCTAGGTAAGCAAACTAGGTATAAACTGATGATAATAATACACCATGCCAAGGAATACTTGAATATTCCTTTGGCTCTGGGGGCGTGACATCTTTTATATGGCGTCAACTTTGTCTGTTATAGTTTTATGCCATCTTGTGAGAACTTGTGTCTCAGAAACTCCATTCTGATTGGAAGAAGGAACTTTTCAAAGGTTTGAGATTTACTGAAGCCTTCCTAAGCTGATTGAAACTTCCCAAAGATGCTCCACGTGTCTATTAAAAGTTCATAGAAGACAGTGATGTCATAAAGGTAGATAAGGACACACAAAAGCTTCAAGTCCCCAAGGATCCTGTCCATGGCGCGTTAAAAAGTGGCCGGCAAGTTACAGAGGCCCTGGGCATGCTTGTGGGTTTGAATAGCCCTTCATTGGCTATGAGTGCACAATTGGCTCGATCTTCAGGGGTGAGCTCCACTTGCCAAAATCCACTGGCAAGGTCCATTGTGGAAAAGTACCGCAATCTGGTGAGCAATTAGAGTGAGTCATCAATTCAGAGGCAAAGGGTAACTGTCTTTCTTGGTGATGGAGTTAAGCCACAGATAGTCTATCACCACCTGGTGGCTGCCATCCTTCTTCCAAACCAGCAGGAGGAGAGGAGAGGCCCAAGTGCTGTACAAAGGCACCAAGAGTTTGGCTTTGAGTAGTTTAAAATCTACCACCACCTGGGCTTCTTCAACCTTACTTTTCCAGTAAGGTCAGGACCAGAAGGGGGAGCGTCCCCAGTCTCTACATGATGTAGAGCCCCATTCATTTTTCCAAAGTCGTAGGTCAAAGTCAAAAATAGGTTTTCTTACTCATACAATAATCATTGAACTTTGCGCTGTTGATCTTTAGTGAGATCCTTTCTGATACTGGTGTCAACTAGGACAACTGACTGGGGTGTCTCCAAACCAAAGTACCTTAAGCTACCAAAAGCTGTGATGTCATTGACAGCCTCTACTGGTAGGAGGCGGACATAGGCTGCGGGACTGTTTGGACCTACTATCTTGAGTCTGTTGGTAAGGTTAGCCAACAATACTGATATAGATATGGCATAGGCTGGATCTAGAATTCCTGGCAGGTTAGAACCTCCTTGGCAGATGGGTTATCTAGGCCTCGGATTTCCATCAGGTATCTGTAGGGGATGTTAACATGGTCCCAGGTATCAGCAATGATCTGTGACTTTGGAGGTATAGTGGTCGCCCTAGTTAAATAGATCGGCATGCCTCCTTGTACATCAACAGCAGGTGGGGGAAGCCAGACCTAAGATCCCCTGACATAATATTTGAGATGGTCAATTTGTCCCTCACTTTCTAGTAGGCAAGCTCAGGCCTTGACCGCCGCCTTAGAGTAATAGTAAGTTTCAAAGATTAGGGGGATCTGATGTCCCATTAGAGATAAAAATCCGTTGTCATAATGTACCACCACTAAGTAGTCTCAGAGAAACTGAGTTCCAAGAAGGTCATAGCTCGGGTTATTCAGCATGATAGTGGGGTATTTACAGAGAGCTTCCCAAATCGGATAAATAGGGAAGGATAGGCCCCTATAGATTGGGTACATTACAGCCCAGGTATGCCATACTCCATATAATGTGGCAAGTTTGGATTGATAATGATATGCTACATCAACTTGGATGATATAATATCTACAGGGGACCTACTGTTGACTATGGCGAGAATTATAATTTTATGAACTCAAGCACCAACGCGGGTATCCAAACTTCAAAACTGTGAAGGTAGAGTGAGAAGCATGGGATATTCATTGGAAGAGGAGTAAGCAGTAACAATTTATTTATTATCAACGGGTGCCAAAACTTCTTCTTCAGGTATGATAGCTCCAGGTTTGTCCAAGATCATGGATGATTCTTGAGGCATGGTAGGGATGTCATCATGGAGCGCCTCGTTCTTCATGCTAAAGGCCTTTTTCCCGCCTCCTCAGCAAGTCGTTTCCAGCATGTCTTGTAGCTGTGTCAGAAGCCATTGCAGTTGGTGCATTGGGGTCAAGGATGCTTCTGGTTTTTAACCACATGGACTGAAAGTTAGAAAAAACCAAAGAGATAGGCTTGAAATGTAGGGTCGTCGCAGGGATCTCATTAATTGCTTCCTTGATTTACCAAATGCATGTGAAACAATTCTTTTGGCTAATCATATGCATTTGAACCTCAGAATAGGATACCAACGTGGAGCTGGCAATGGTAATGGCGTCGTCCAAGGTAATGCAATTAGTGGTAACCAAGGCTTGCACTTGGACATAAAAACTACAGGTGAATTTCTTGGGGCTTCACTTTATTCAGGCAGATACCCATGAATACTTGTTTTTGATTAAACAGGGTTTCATTGCTGTCAAATTCTTGGATTAAGTTCATATGGATCTTTTCTCAGGCGTTGCATTCTTTCAAGTGGGGAGTCATGATCTCCCTAGCAGTGCTGTTAAGGCATTAGTGGATATGCTTCACTCTGCTGGTCAGTATCCTTTTCCATGGAACTCTCATAGGCATATAGGAAAGAGGCGATGCTTTCCTGGACAGGGGTGAACCTCTCTTTAAAGCTATATTAGAGTAAGTTACAAGAGGAGTGGAGAGGGTGTTAACGCCAGTAACTGCTGCAGGCTCAGAGATATTCTCTACATAGTTTCAAAATCAGCTGTTCCAATCTTTATCTTAGCCCTTGAGGTCCTCTTAGATTTTATCCCAGTTTTTGTTGATGGAGCTTAGAAGCCTTTATGAGATACCTGCTCCTTTAGGGCTTGAATATCAACGCCCTGATTAAGAAACTGACTCTCAATGGAGGTCAACCAGGTCTTAAACTCTCAACAAGTTTGTTTAGGCTGAGAAGTGTCTATTGTTAAACTTAGTGAAGGTGCTATTATATCTTTTTCGTCTGAAAATGCCTCAATGGAGACCCTAGGGTCAAGAGGGACTCTGTCTACTTGGAGTTTACATCCCTGGGCTATATTTCCAGATTTGATCACATAAGGCGGCTAGGGCTGCCAAATCATTTTTTTTCCAAGGGTCATCAGGGTCACTGGGTTAAGTACTGCAGGGTCACAGGACCCATAAGGCCATGGGGGCCATCAGGTACTTAGATCCCTCATGGCTTTCATGACCTTTAGCCCCCTAGGCCCTTCAAGCCCTTCGCTCCCAGAGGTTTAGTCATGAGAGGCCAGCTCCTGATAGTGTTGTTGTAAAGTATATACCAGATCTTCAACTCGGTGGAGGCGCTGGTTCCAAGCAGCCTTGAGGAGTAGGATATTTGTGTGCAGTTGGTCTTCAGGTAGTCAAATTCCTGCTATCCAACACTGTAATTTGACCTCATGTTTCGTTGATTAATCGTTGGTTATTGAAAAATGGCCTCTTGGTTGTCATGGATGAAGGAGAAGGACACGTTGTAAAATTGATGACATGTGAGTTTAAAGTTTGGGTGAGCCCCATTTTTCAGGAGACTTCATGTTGGTGCAACATGACTAACTAGAGGAGGTGGTTAATAGCAGGGTGAACAAAACTTATGAAGGTAGCGCTTGGTTCCCACGGCCAGTTCACTTATTGATAGCTGTGCGAGGTATAAAAATCCTGCATGTTAGAGGACACTGAAGATGCGTAGAAGCGGCTGGAGTAGGCACCCATAAAGTAAATGCCAATTTTTAACTGTTGAACAATGTCATTAAGGTTCTCATACTGAAGTTGATAATGATTTAAATCAACTGAAGGTAAGGAGAACTGGAGCGTGGCCCAAAATTCTAAACTACTCAGGCTGCGTGGGTGGTACTTCATACTGCGAGGTACTAATCCATTGAGCAACGCTTCTTGACTAATCAACAGATTGATCTTTGTGACTACTAGTGATGATATTCATTGTTAATGATAGACATTTTCACTTAGGATATCTTGGAGCTCCCTGTAGTGAGCACCACTTCTCTCAGAGTAACAGTTCTCTTGACTGTTGCCAAAGTCTGAAAATGGACTTGAAGCTGAAAATTAGTGGGGAGATCAAAAATTGAAAATATGGAGGGAATATGTACTACTTTACTGTGTTAAAAAGAGTTGATATATATAGGGAGCATGGAGGCATTGTGCCTTAGGGACCTCCGTGGCCCTGAAAGATCAGATCTTTTACTGCCTTCCAGATTGACTGCCTGGGCAGTGCCCTCATTGTACTGCGTCGTCCTCATGACTGCAGCAGTGGGGGTGGCGCCTCTCATGATTAAGGAAGCGGGGACGGATTCCTGAAGGTGCTTCCATCAATTCTCATATGCATGATGCTTTCTGATCAAATCTATTTTTGGCATCTTCAGGGTAAAGAGCCATTTGTGCTGGTTTGGAAGTAGATCTGTTAAGGCTCAATTTGGGAGCAGGGATTATGGCTTGCTCATCATCTTAAATCCCAACAAACAGGACTAGAGCCAGTTTTGTTACAGTGGTGCTCACTACAGGGGGTCACTGACCCAACCTAAAAAACACCAATATCTCAAAGCCACGCAGGCTCCAACCACTTTTTCCATCATCTCTGTCAAGACCTCGTGGTCTTCAGAGAGAAGTACAATGATGAGCCTATGGAGACCTTGTAACAGCCAAGACGTTGCCTGGCCGCCACACAGCCCTAATCTTCCTTATAGGGAAAATTGTGGCTGAACAGGTAGGTCAAAGGCAACAATCTTTGGTAATGGTAATCTGACAAAGAAGATACCATGACCTTTATTACTAATTTAGATGTCTACAAAGAAAAAGTTTTCCTTGTAAATGGCAATCTGATGGATCAGATGCTGAAAAAGCTTTTTTATCTAATTTATGAATTTGCAATAAGGATAAGTACAAAAAACTGTCTCTTAACTAATTTAAAAAATCAAGAATTTAAATATTTAAAGAAGTTTTTGACATGATAAGGGTACTAATTCTTTCTAGAATGGGTCTAGAATGAGAAAATTGGAGACTAGATTCTTGAAGAAGGACCACCAAAGGCCAAGCTGGCTTTGAAATCTGCAGGAAACTAACTAATTCCAAATAAGTTCTAATAAATTATTATAGATATACAAAGGCAAAGATGCCTTAAGCAATCTCATCTTCTAATATGCAAAATCAAAAAACTGTAAAATTAAAATAAGATTTTGAGAAAATTTTGAGATTGTCTTTATCTGAAGTTTAAAAAGATTTTTGTTGTTAGAACAAAAACAGACTAGTTTTTAGACTTTGATAAGGTGATTGCATCTCTCTACGCTTTTCAGGAGATCAGACACTCTTTCTCGCCTTCATTATTGTCCTCATCATAGCTTTAGGTCTCATAGTTAACTGTTTATCAGGCCAACGGGACCATGATCTTACCTATGGCAAGCTCTCCTGTTTGTGGGCCCTCACCCGGGCTTTCATACCAAACTGCTAAATAGCCATCTGAAAAGAACCTATCTGTCACAGACCTCAGATGAGGAAACTCCCCTATTCACATAAAAACTTTGCATGAACCAGGTGACGCCCCAATGGAGATAAAACTCTCAGCCTGCTTAATGCTGGAGTTACTAAAATGAGGGAGTTCAACTGATGTCACACCCAAGTAGCTCCATCACATAATAGAGGAGCTCCTTAAAGGGTACTGGATTTATGACGGAGACCCTATATAGAACTACATGAGTATGTAATCCAATCAAAGAGACCACAATTAGCGTTACAAGTTGTACATTTCCTATCTAGACGCCAGCACTACTGGCCTCATGAGACGCCTCAAATCCCAGCATAACATGATGAAATGCCTTGTTGCATATTTCCAGCCCTCATTCTGACAGCCAATGCAAGTGTTGACTCACCACAACATAAAAATAAGAGACATTAGGAGACTCATGAAGGCCTAACAGAACAATAACCGCCTTCTTCTGGAGCGCCTTGATCAACCATTACAGAGGTCAGAGGAGAATTCAGAAAAGTTCATGAATGCATTACTGATGTACATGGCCACATGGACCAAATGGTGCCTCAGCTAAATCAGGAGCTCCCGCGGGTTATGGGGACCTCTTAAACTGTCATGGCCTAACTTTAGAATGGGTTAGAGACTCAACTTGCTGGAGGATACTACTGAGAGCTTTATGCAAAAGATGACCAACTGGGTGACAGGAACCACGACCATAATGCGCATCAGGGATTACGTCACCACCTTAGACTGGTTTTTTATTGACCACATGGATTTGATAGCAGTTGATCTTAGCCAACTCTGTGGGGAGTAAAGTAACCACAGAGCAGCTGAAACTCCAAAACACCCCATTCCTTGGATCCGCGGAGTATAAAAAACTGCTAGACTAATTTGATCAAGTAGAGGCACTTGGTAGCACAAACTTATCAGGACCTTGCATTTTTTTGTTCACTGAATTAGTAGAATATGCTGATCTTAAGACTGACTTAGATAATCTGCATCAGTTCAATGATGAGTTACTTTGGGAACAAAAACACCTCTCATACCAACTCAAGAAGCGTCTAGATAAATCCTCAACATCAGATGACAGAACTCCTAACTGAAGGTCATCCTCAATGCGGTTGAGAAGCTGCACTGCCTCAAGTGGGAATTAGACACTAAAAGTAATATTTCCAGGACTTGCAACATGATATCAACAAACTTAAATGAGATGTTAAGGAAGGGTGATGTCAGTGCAACCAAACAAGGAAGAATAAATTACCAAAGAACTTTTCGCCAAAAGAGATGGCAAAGAAAGTCATGTTGTGGACAGTGACAGCTCTGGGGAAAAGTCTATGCCTCCCTTATAAGGATCTCCCAGGTAAGTAACTGTAATGCCGGCCAATGAACCCACTACCTACAAAAAGCCACAGAAGACTCAAGTTTCGCTCTCTTACCCAAGTACACTACTCAAATTGGCATAATTTTCACCAGACGTGAGGCACCACAGTTCACCCCTATATTGCACATCCACGAAAGGGACAAAATTGTTCGTGTCAATAAGCTGCCTCCATTCAATTGAGTTTAAAAACATAAATTTTTTTCAAGCGCTTTAATATGCCATAGAATGAGCTTTGGGCCGCCAAAAGGCAAAACTGCTGATATCCACATTAGATGTTGAATGTCATGACCAGGTCGCTTGCTGCTTGGAGGCCAGCTCCATCACCTACCAGGAAGCAAGGACATAGTGCCACAACTATCCAAGGGCATAAAACATAGCAATGAAATTCTAACTTATTTATTGGGTTCCAATGGAATGAAACCCTGACCAAGTTTGCCAATTGATTCAATTTTAGAAGCTCATGTCTTAGTAAAGGCGGGCATATTATTTTAGGCTGACATTGGGGTCTGCAGTGACTTTGGTCAGTGAAACCACAACATGTGATCTTCAATATGATGGCCCTGGTTCTATAAGGGGAAGTACCCCTAATAAAAATTTTCAACTACCTGAAATGACGGGATGCAACGTTCAGACCCCACAACTCAGAAAGAAAGCTGTCAATAACCGTCGCCAGGCCACCCTATTGAGCACCCCGCCATGGGCAGCCTATAATCCTCCGTCCAACCCTACCAACCATAAGACAGGAAATTTTAATGAGCTCATATATGTGGTGACCCCAGATTTATGTGACACCACTGTGGGCACCGAGGACACTTTTAAGTACACTGCCTGGCTAGTTGGTGATTCAACATCATACAGATAAACATATATGACCAGGGAAAAGACAAGGAAGAGTAGAGAAGGCACACTATACCCCGCCGCTTTGACCTCAATTGTCCCACTTGAAAACAACATTTTTTCTACAATGGTCGCGCACCCCACCAATGAGCCACTGTTACAACGAACCTCTGACAACATACATGTACCTAATCACTCTCAGTTTAAGGAAGCAGCAGCATAAATGCCCTCTGGGAGAACCAAAAACCTTTATGTATACCAAATACTGGATCAAAATTTTTGGACAAACCCTGAACATCTTTAAATGCACTATTGTTTGAATGAGTGAACATTGCCATCCCCTTAGAAATGATTACCAAGGAATACTCACATATCAGAAATGGAATCAAAAACTTCTTTGATTTAAAAGGGCTCCTTGGATATAAATGTACTAAACAATCAAGGGTTTGTTTATTCCATGTATACCTATTGTGATTTTTTGTAGAAAAGACTAAAATTTGCGTGATAATAGACACTGACGCACCTGTTAACAACTTATCAATGAAACTAGTGACCAAGCTATCATTCAAATTAGAAGTGGACCACAGGGTGGAATAAAGGATTTCTGGCCAGAATATACCATCTTGGAAGGGTTTCTCAGTTCACTGCCTCTTTGGTTTAGTTTTATTGCCATATCAGGGCCAGAAGTCATGTTACCCAACCAAAACTACAACATACTGATCAGAGCAGCATTCATACGGTTTTTGGTATGGTAGGCGACATGACCAAAAAACTTTTTGAAATTTTGGATAATGTATCCTGGTCTATTTAACCTCAAGCAGCATGAAAAAGGATCCCACCTAGGCCCTCATTACCCTCGTGTACCAAGATAGGGTATTATCCAAATACTACCAGAAACTGAAAAGAGAGCTAAATTCCTCCCTTACTAAATCCACAAGTATATGGGGCTGCTTCTAAGGTCTGCAAGAACCATAATGATACCCATTGGACATCAATTCATTGTGGGGACCAAGCTCAAAATTGATATACCAGAAGGACTACATGGGGAAGTCTTCACCCTTTATCAGTGATCCTGTTTTAAACCCCACGTGGCCCTGGACATGATATTATCAGTTCATGGCGATATAAAATTGCTGCTGGCAAACATGCAGAAGGGGCCGCTGACGGTCCAGAAGCACCAGGTGGTAGATACCTACACCTAATCTTCATCAATGAGGTATTCAGCTTACATGAGTTCAGATCTCTAGAAGAGTTTGGCCTATGAAACAAAACTTTGGCCAGATATTGACTGTGACTTAAGAGAAACTGTAATATAATATTAGTGAAGCAAAAGGGCCAGGCGTTGGTGCTACTAGAAAAATACAAAGAAATCTTTACTAATGATGATCATAACTTAGGATGCATTTGCAGCATCATCCACCACTTTGATACAGGGAATCACGCCCCATCCGGTACAGTCTGATCCACCACTCACAAGCCATAGAGGAAGTGATTTCCAAAGATATCAGGAAGATATTGAAGAAGGGGATACTGAAGATGTTTAAAAGACCCTGGGCTTCCCCATGCTGATTGTCAAGAAGAGGGATGGGACAAACCAAGTGGTGATCAACTACTAAAAACTCAACTATAACATAAAAAGACTTTTGCCTGCTGCCAAGGATTGATGAGGCATAAGAACAAGTAGGCGCTCCCGTTATCTTTCTGCCATGAACCTGATCTCAGGTTACTTGCAAATTGAGCTACAAAAAGCCAAACAAAAGAAGTGCGCAATAATCACTTTTAGGGGAATATTCTAGCCCACTTGAATGCTGAAGGGGCTATGCAATGCCTTATCTACATTCCAGTGGACCATGGATGCCATCTTATGAGATATCAAGTTATTGTGTTTCAATTTTACCTTGCTGAAAAACAACTTATTCTGTGGATATTTTCAGAGAATTTAGGACATCTAGAGGTGGTGTTCCACTGACTCGTAGTGGCCAATGTAAAATTTAAGCCCCACAATTACAGCTTTTTCAGGGAACAACTAGCTACCTTGGGTTGAAGATAGGTGCCAAAGGACTAAGGCCGCAGCCAAATAATATAGAAGCCATCAGTAAGATGGCCCAGACAGGTGACAAACGCAATGCTCAAGTATTTTTAGGTATGGTTGGGTACTACTGACGCCTTATTACTAACTTTAGTTGTATTATGGAACTACTCTTAAAAGGTTAAAAAAGGATGCCACGTTCACTTGGACAGAATGATGTCAGAGTACCTTTGACAATTTACAGATGGTTTTGATCAATTTCCAGTGCTGCAATATCCAAACTTTAACAAAGGGTTCATTGTACATACTGACGCCTCACTTTCCACTATATGAGCTAAATTAATGCAACGGGAAGATGATCACGTGGAGTACCCCATCACTTATTGAAGTTGAAGTCTAAACTTCCACAAATGGAACTACACTGAGACTTAGTAGGCGTGCTTAGCTTATTTACACATACAGAAAGTTCCATATATACCTCCACAGAGCGAAATATAAGGTCGTGACTGACCACGCCTCTTTGCACTGGCTAGAGAATCTTCAGGAGTTGGAAGGGCGCCTCAAGCAATGGAACTGCAAGATTAAGAATATGACTTCAAAATTTTTTTAATCTTGGCGCAAAGCACCAGAATGCTGACAGATTATTGCAACAATTGACTGTCACCATAATGGAAGACCTCATCACCTTGTGTACAAGAAGATGATTGGCGGCAAGTAGCCTACAAACAACCTCAAGTCATCCAAGCACTGTATGGGATGAGGGGAAATACCTTTCTGTAATTATGGAGAGTTTTAAAAGAAAATTGAATGTGTTAATAAAACCATGATCCTCAGATTAACTGGACATTATCATAAACGCGCACAAGGCATTAGGACATGGAGAGCCATGAAAGATGCTAATATTCCTGCATCTGCAATATTACTGGGAGAGAAGGGTGATTAGCCTGGAAGGTAGAGCTGCTTCCTCCCTAGTGCAGGTTTTGAGTTTAAAACCTGTACTGACTAAAAAATTCTCAGTGTGGTATATTTGTCCCAAGGTCAACCCACCTCAATTATTTTCAATATTACTGGGAGAGTATACACTTTGACATCCTTAAAAATGATCTCCTGCTGCCATTAATGCCAGATGGATAAGTCCTTCAAAAAGAAGACCTCCTACCACCCAGTAAAGTCCCAGCTACACATGGCACATGGTATTCATCAATGTCATGGGGCCCTTACTAACTGGCTCAAATCACTCCAGATACATCATAGTAGCAATAGACCGCCCAACAAAATGGGTAGAGTCATGAGCAATAAGAGACCTAGGATCAGTAGCCACCACAAAATTCATAATTGAGTTCATCATTCAATGGCACTGCCACCCAAAGTTCATACTCAGGGACAATGGGACCAACATCAGTTCAAACGTCCCCCTCAAGCTAAACAAATTAATGAAAATCCATGGGTCACTAATGACCCCATACCACCCCAAGTCTAACGGAATTGTCAAGAATGTTAACGGAACCTTAGTGAATATCCTCAGACAAACTGAAATGGATAGACTATAAAAGTGGAGATTTTTCCTCTCCACCGCAGTTTTTTCATAAAACTTTAGCTATCACACAAAGACTTGGAAAAGCCCCTTCCAGCTAATCTGTGGGAGGCACCCTGTCCTGCCTCCATTACTTTACTCCTGTGTAGAAAACATTTACAGAATAGATCCATGACGCTACCTGGCAAACTTGATGTCCACGCTAATCAAACTCCAAACCAAAGCATATTTAACTAATATAGACAATAAGGTCAAGGGTCCAAACTCTGAACAACAATGACATAGTGTACTATTACAGTTTAATATAGGAGAACATTTCCTGTTTCATGACCAGCGTGGATTTGGACAAAAAAACAAATTAACAAATTTACAAATCAGACCCTTCAAAATAATAGAGACTAAGTTCACTAACGCCTATAAGATCAAAGAGTTGACGAACAGCCAGATTGTTAACCAAGTGCACTCTAAGTCTCTTCAGCCATATAAACAATAATAAAAAAGAAAAAATGATGAAGATGATGAAATCAATGGACCTGAACTCAAAGAATAGAACTATATAAGATGTAAAGCAATAGAATAATAACAAATAATACTAGCAGCAAATAAAAACATGACTGAAAACAGATTTAACAGTAGACAAAAACACGTATATCGCCTTATGCTAACAGCTACCTCACCAAAAACCATCAACTCCACCGCCTCTGATCCGTCCAGGCAGCCCTGTGCGACATCAACTAGTGATATGCACCCCTGCTACTCCTACAGCAACTTGCAGATGTTTCAATCTCCCTAGCCACTTCACCTCCATCTAGGTCAGAGGAAGCTTGCTCTCAGAAAGGATGGGGTCAGCAGCAGATTGAGAGTCAATCTAATATCAGGAGGGGAAGAGGCCTCCACAGACAACTTGCTGGAAGAGATATTACTAGTAATCCATAGGCGGAGTTATGAGGAGATAGAACATCCAGGTAATTAAAATAGATATGCCCCTGGGACATCAAGATCAAGCCCTATAACCACATCTGCTGGAAGTCCTGAGACAGTAAGGAATAAATAACAAATGAGGAGCCATATGAAGCAGACACCAAATGAGGATCTGTATCCCAGATTAAAGGATAAAAAGATGCTCTGAGAGCCAAGAAGTCCACAAAAGTTCGTCCAGGATGTGATAGGCACGGGTAAAGGAGGTGGATGCAGAGTAGGCCTCCCAATAGGACCATCTAAGTTCTTCCTAATGGCAACCCATCATGAAACCAAAGCACCCGTGGGGAAAAGAAAATCATATTCCCAATGAGTAACATCAATAAAAGGTACTAAATCAAGTTGCTAGCATTCATAGCCTGGAACGCGGCAGAAAATCTGGAATCCATATGATCGAGCTGGTTATTATAAAGTTTACCTCAAACAAATGAAAGTGGCCCAGGGCGTTATGGGAGCTTGCATGACCAGATTTTAACACTCGTTAATTGATGAATAGCATCTGACAGACTGACAACCACTTTGACTGATGCCTGGCAGTCAGTGGTAGCATAAGATAAGTGAAGCTAGATGCCATGAGCCGCGCCACCTCAACAAACAAATGCCCTTGACAACGCTCCCCACCTCAGTGAAACTGTGCCACAAGAATTTTTAATAGAGCTCACTAATACTTCATGTAGCCAACAAATTATGGGAGGAACTTATCCTGAGCCGGAGCAGCCGCAACATTGACCAATTGCACATCATCTTCATCACAGATGCTGTAAAACTCCATCAATGCAACTGGGCTAAGATGGGCACACCTCTATTATGCATTTTCCTATAAAACAAAGTGGGATGAGTGTGCAGAAAAATTAGGATGGATGACAACATTGTGTAAAAATTGGCAACTGAAGAACAACAACAAAGACTAATTGTTTAGTCAAGGGGGGTAATCTCAGGATATTAGATATGACTGGATGATAAGACTAAATTATCAAATGAAGGATCATTAGTTTTATGCCAAAATCACAACTAATATATATATAAATAAATGGAGTTCAATGTCAATTGTCAATACCAAATTTGAAATATGACAAACGCAGACAATTAATAACAAATAATCCTTACTTGAATTTCCGCCTTGCATATTAAGATAAATTGGCCAAGTCAAGAACGTCCATCAGAGGAAACGCAAAGTTTACGCCGCAAGAAACCCCAATGGACAAGGTCCAACATACAGAACTAACCAATGGAGAAGTATACCGCGTGGAGATACCAAAATATAGACAGAGTTAGATAATGTAATTGGTATTGTAACTTTACTGAGAAACGAAAAAAATCAAGGGTTGTTACTTTATTACTCCTGCAATTGAACGGTAGTTTGACTCTACCAATGGTAAAGACATCTCTATGAACCTAATACATATTACTTTCTAATATATTATCGAGGGATGACAATTAACTTATTGCTCTCCCATTGCACTTATTAACTTAAAACAGAATTCCTATTGTCTGCCAGTCTCAAGTAAACAGGACTGTGGCAACCTTTTTTAGATTGGGGATTATCGACATGCCAATTTTTGCACATCATCAGAGAGCAAAGAAAGCCTATCATTCAAACCTGAAAGTTGTTTCCAGCCTCCAGAACAAATGGAGCACCCAACTTTGGGGCCATTTAATACAGTTTACATAATAAATTTGATTTGCTGCCCAAACTCCTTTCTGACCCTGCGCAGCATTTAATTAAGATGTAACTACATAATGAACACTGAGCTCACCCAGTCTATAAATTAAATTAATCTAATATACTTTAGATTTATTTTTCAAATCATGAGTCAATACAACAGAGTGAGTTTGGTGAATATCAGCAGCCTGGAGGCAAATCTGAAACCTTTGGAAGTTACTAAAGTCCAGCAACTGCAATCCCAGAAGAGGTGTTTGTCCTCCATGCCTCCCTCACCCTTGAAGGTTGCCCTAGTAAAACCCACAGCTTCTCCATTGCAGCCATTTGGTTTGCTTTGGCCTTTGGTACTTTTATGAACTCTTAGTTCCCTCACAGAGATCCTACTATGCCCTCTTCCAAGTCATTAAACCAGCTGTGCCACTGGCATTCTGGGCCTTTCACTGGGTTGTGAGGCACCCAAACTGGAAGACCAGTCTTACATAAATTACCTAAATCCATGAAATAATAAACTGACCAATAATATCAATGCTTTCTACACTTCTCCTTGGAACTAGCAAGCATTCGATTATTTAATTACAAATTACTTAAATTCCCTCTGTGTTATGATCTTCTTCTGTAAGTCCCTCGTCTCACTTATACAGGCCTACAAGCGGTTTATGATGACGCATAGCAATGGCCACCCAGTTCCATCAATCAATACTCTTCTACAGTAAGCTCAGCAGTAGTGGAATTACACCAGTTCCATCTCCTGATATAGAAGAACATGTTCTTTTGCCCTGGCTAAATTACAGATGAGCTTTAGAAACAGGAAGTTCTCTAACTCCTGCTCCTACTGACGTCCAAAGAAGTGTGGCCCTCCTGGACGCACTGGATGGATATGATAGCCGTTGGTTGAGAGGAGTGTTGCATTCTGCAACAAAGATTGGAAATCCCACAATTTTATTGAACCTGGTATCCACAGCAGTTCAAGCACCCAAATCCCGAGCTTCTCACCTCTTCTGCCTCTTCGCCCTTTATCAGAATGCCCCTAAAATCTCTAGCTCTTGTGGAGGGCTTTGCTTCACTAGTACCTTCAAAAGAAGCTTACTGAATCATGGTGAAAGTTTTAAAAATCCGCCCTGGAAACAACTGCACCTGACAATTCCTCTTAAGATCCCTTCCCTAAATATATGGAGGCAGCCTTCTTCCTGGCACATCCAATTACGCTAGACCTGTTGCAATGTTGATTTGCAACTGGGGCTACTAAAAAGATTGCACAGGGGTTAACTAGCACTCAAATAGGTATAGCTATATGAAGACAGTATACCTAGAAATCAAATGTAATTCTTATTATGAATAAAAGCCTTCACTAAATATATCTCCCATATCTGCTGTAGTCTGGGGGTGCACTTTTATTGGTGATTAATCTAGCGTAAAGAAAACCAGTGTATTCTAACATAACCCCTCCAAGAAGCTGTAGTCTTGGGTTGTACTTCAAGCATTGGAGATAAAGTGTAAAGGGTTGTCCGCGTTCCTTTGGTATTAGTTGAACTTCACTTGATGCGTTGCTGAGTTCTTTTTTATTCCAGTGCAAGGGTAACCAACTTATACCCTGGCCTTTAGTCAGTCAGCTTTTCTATCATCTCTTGGACTTTCTAGAGGACCTCCTTATGGTATCCTAATAGCCTGTGAATAAGCTCTCTGAAACCTTATGGGCGTCTGTCTAACTTTGGGAACATCATGGTGATCATCTGTTTAACAAGGGGGGCATCTTAGCAATCATTTGTTTAACGTTGGGCTAATTTTAGGTGTTCAATTGACAAAGATATTAGGGACAAATTCATTGGAATCATTTAGGTGAATTTGGTTGAAAGAATGGAACTGGTTTAGTGGACTTGGCATTCAGTTGATGAGCAGATAGAAATTTATCTTCAAGAAATTCAGGATCATATTTTATGAATTGATAAATGGTTTTTTGGGAAGGATAAAATGCTTGCAAAAATATATGACAGCAGATCAATAGGAAACAATATGACATAAACAGATAATTGGGATGAGGGTATATCAAATCAATAAATTCTGGGGTTTAACCCAAAAACGTTAGAAAAATATATGACAGCATATTGTTTGGAATTATTCTGGGGAACACCAATAATCAGGGTGAGGGTAGCAGCGAGATCTATATGGCGTTAGGGGATTATGACCAAAGTTGATGACCTATGGTTGTTCAAACTTCAAATTGCAAAATTACCCCATTTGACCAAACATAGAGATTGAAAAATTGGCTACAGTCAGCAATAGAGTTGTTGGCTAACAAGGTTGGCATCTTAGCGCCAGCAGGTAATAATTTAACAGGTTAGCTTTTACTACATTGTTGATGAGCTCTTTGTGGGATCCTTGGGTGTATATGTCTCAGTTGAAGTCCCCTCTGTGATAATGATAATCCCCTTCCAGATGTGTTGGAGCCTACTCATCTTTCCAAACTCACGGTTAATGTAGTAAAGAACTCGCTCCTCTATGCTTAGGAAGAAAAAAGAATGGCGATTCTGGGTATCACGCTCTCTACATCTTGGTAAGCATACTAATGCGCTAAAGCAAGACTTGGTTTTTAAATTGATCAGAGTTTTAGCGAGAATTTTGATCTTAAAATTTACCCTCAATGGGGTTTTCTATCCCTTGGGGGACTAGAATCATCATTGTAGAGCATCGCATCTCCCAAGATTAAGTAGAGTAGTGACATCTGCTTTTTCTTGTTTCTTTCCTAGGTACTCGACTTTTTTCCCATACTAATTGGGGAGACAGGGTCAGAGGGTTTTCAGGCGGATGAATCTGCTGGATCTTTCTTTGTAACCCTAACTGGCAGGCTCATCGTCATCAGGGTTTACTTCACTAGTTGTTAGGTATTTTGATGGCACATCTCCTGAAGCTGCTCTGGAATTAAGAAAAAGATGCCAAGCCTCCTCTAGTGCAGCTTATGCAGAGTACAACCTTTATTCTCACTCCTCAATAGTATCTGCAAATGAGAGACGTCAGGAACATCATTAGTGTAACCAGTAGCTTACTTGAGTTTCTTTATTTAAAAATCTAGAGCACATATCTGCTCCCCTTGACAGCTCCCCTCTCCTACTTTGATCATCGATCCTCTAACTACTGCACCACACTGTTTAAACATAGCCTCATTAATACCCTCGTAGGTCTGGGTGTGGTTAAGTGCCTCATTGTACATATCCCATATTTATTCAGAATAATGCTCATGTGTCCTCTCCTTAATTAAAGGTTCCATAATAGTGCAGAACCTTGTTGCAAGCAGATGTTACAATATGAATTGCAATTGAGCGAGATTGCACAGGTATAATCAGCACTAAATTAGTTATAATTGTATGAAGACATTATATTTCAAAAATAAAATTAAAGCTTGGTACAAAGATAAGCCTTTAATAAATAAATCCTATAATACGCTGTAGTATTGTGGTATACTTCCAGCATTGAGGGTCATTCACAAATAGAATACACGCCCTTTAAAGATTAATAGATGCCAGTTAATGCATTCTGCGTTCTCCATTTCAGTTCAAGACCACTCAATTTATACCCTGGCCTCTGGTTAGTCAGATTTCCTTTTGGCTCCCAAATATTCTAGAGTATCCTCCTTATGGTCTACTAATAGCCTGTGGATAAGATATTTAAGACATGACGGTAATTTTTACGAGGTCAGGAATAGCTTGTGGTGGTCTGTTAAACATCAGAGCACCTTGGAGATTATCTGCTCAATGTCAGCAGCATTTTAGGGTTTTGATTGACAGAGATATTTGGGAAATATTCAGCGGAATTATTTAAGAAAATTGGCTGATGGGATTGGAACTGGTTTTAAGAAATGGTCATTCAGTCACCAAACAGATAGAATTTGATCTGCCAGAAATTAAGATTATCTAGTAGATATTATCTTAAATTCAAGCATTGGAAAATGCTAGCAAAATATCTTATAGCGGATTAATAGAAATCAATTTACCATAAAAAGATAATTGGGATAAGGGAATAGCAAATTAATAAATGCTTGGGTTAGGCCTAAACTTCCTTGTAATATATGATGGCAAAATAATGGTAATTGATCTTCCTGGGAACAGAGATAATTAAGACAAGAGTAAAGATGAGGTTTATAGGGCGTTAGGGTATCATGGATGAAGTCAATACCCTATGGTTGGTCAGAACCTCAAATTGTGATAAGACCCCTTCAGCAAACCACTTTCTTGGGGGCGGCTATCTCATTTTCTCAAGCTGCCGCCTTCCACATGTAATCTCAGTTCTTCTATAGGCTTCTCTCAGCCTCTTCAGCGAATAAGGGCCCTGGAAACTTTATATCTGGGATTGTAGTGACATCTCCTTGCCCTCAAGGTCTCATGAAGATTAAAAATATGCTTAAAGCTGACCTCATTTCCACATCAGTAGAAGAGAAGATGGCTATGAATATGGACTCAGAGAACCAAATTTCAACTTCTAATAAAGAAAGCCCTCGCAGAAGCTCTCTCAGAGCATAAGAACAACTTATTCCATATCATGGACTTACTTTCTTCCCCCAACCTTGCCTACACCTTCTAGCTCTTGGACCATGTGGCTTCTTCTGATTTTTTAGACCCTATCCCTTATCCCAAGCTAATGAGAAGGAGAAGGTCATAGCTTTGAATCTCCCTGATCCCACCATGACCTCTGACCAGTATGATATTTTAAATATTCTTGTAAAGACTACATAGCATAGTCACGGATTACTAAAAGATCCTTCTTTATTATTGTCCTTGTAACAATTTCTGCTAATCTATTACTCTCTGAAACCAGATAATAAGATTAAGCATGACCTTAGTTCCCCATTAACCCTAGACCAGGAGCACAGAGATATAGTACAAGCCCTTATTAGACACAGGAGAAGCAGGAAGATTCTTGAGTATTAGAGTTGCACAATAATTGGACCTGGACACTGAGGTAGCCCCTCATACTTGGCGCATCCTTAGAATCCATGACATGCCACACTTTCTGGCATCCAGTGAAGTTTTTCAACCATGGGTTCTGATTCTGTGATAACTTTTATGGCAGTACCTGACCTATTATATCCTTTAATCTTTAATGTTGGCTAGTGGCGTCGCCAGCATGTGAATATTTAAATAAAATTCTCTGTCATTTCAATAGTAAGTACAGTGGGGAATTCCCATTGATTAAAACTCTTACTCTGGAAGCCTCACTAAGTTCTCTCTCCTCCTGAGCCATCCCCATGGACCTATCCCCAAGATTCTTCTTATTTCCTAGCTCCATATAAGGAGTTTTTGATATGAGTCTGAGAACCTGACTCCTATCCATTCTGATATGATCTATTGTTCCAATTGACAGTGCATTTTGGCGAGATCAACTGAACCTTGTATCTTTACGCTAATGAGGAAGACAAAGTGTTAGGCATAAGGTTGGACAGCATTCTATAAAAGGGCTCGATTATCAAGGAGACCTCCCCTATTGCTTTCCTGTGGTTTTCACCCAGAAGGAAGATGGTACTCTGCGGAACTGTGTCTGCTATGGGCATGTAAACAATTTAAAAATTCCAGACTCATACCATTTCCATTGGAACAATAATTCGCTCAAGCCATTACAAAGTTTTTTTTTATTCTCTAATATCAACCTAGTCAACACCTTTAATCAGGCTAGGGTCAAAGCTGGGAAAAAGTAGCTTATAGACATCTGGACTAGGCGCGGGATTTTATATCAAAAGGTGATGCTCTTTTGTGCTAAAATAACGCACCAGAAACTTTTTAATGACTTCTTGATGATGTACTCAGCAACCTTTGATCTACATGTGCTTGTGCCTAAATAAACGACATAATAATCCACTTTAACCCATGAGAAGCATAT
Source organism: Massospora cicadina (assembly GCA_022478985.1). Classification (NCBI taxonomy): domain Eukaryota; kingdom Fungi; phylum Entomophthoromycota; class Entomophthoromycetes; order Entomophthorales; family Entomophthoraceae; genus Massospora; species Massospora cicadina. The sequence goes on from JAKSZP010009233.1 coordinate 227,113, forward strand.
TGAAGACTTGGAAACTGTGGTGGCGGCCCTACAAAGGGCAGCTTTTTTTGTAAAGGCTTTCAAGTGTGATTTTACTTGGGAGAAAGTAAAATATTGGGATTTTAGTTCTAAAGTATAGATATGAAGTTCTTCCAGGAAAATTGGAGGCCATCTAATCTTGGCCAACTAACCTCTCAGAAGCAGCTCTAGAGCTTCTTTAGTAATTAATAATGTGAATAAGTTATCATTGGATCAAACTTTTTGCCCGAGTTCTCCGCTCATTGACATGATTGAAAGCTCACTTTAAATGGTCAGACAAATACCAACATGCATTTTAGCAACTAAGGAATTTTTCATGTAAGTCCCAGTTCTTTGACACACTGAAAACTACAAGCCCTTTCATTATGGCCTTCAATGCCTTGGAATTCACTGTGGGTTTAGTGATATTACAAAAGCACAAAGGGAAATAGAACTCTGTGACATACTTCACTTGATAATGCACCTCCAGGAATAGGCGTCGGCTATTTACAACAAAGAGCTGGAAGCATTAACTTGGTTGATATCTACTAAAAAATCTCCTCTGAGGGAGCTCAATGAAATTTCTGCGTGCACCAATCAAAATATTTGTTGTACTACCAAAAACACCAGAATATGGCCCATTACCAGGCATTACTTACCAGGATCTCTGTAGTTTCACTTAAAGAATGATTTTTTAAAAAGGGCCTCTGAACGCCCTGGATGACATGTTGTGCTGAAACCCTACCTTAGCTCCAGGTCTAGAAAATGACTTTTCTGTGCTCACTACAGTGGTGGAACCCTCCAAATCCTCTCCCTAGCTTTAGTCAAAGCATTATCTGTTGATCAGGACCCAGAGGCACCCATGTTTTCACAGGCCTTAGCAGCCCAATTATGTTGCCCTGGAGGAGTTGAGTTGGTGTAAGACATGGAGACTAGAAACTGCAAATGACCCCTTTTTACACTAAAGGATGGAGTAATCTTTTGAGATAAGGTCTGGGTTCCACCTGCCCTGCGCACATAGGTTATAAAGATCACCTCGTCCCGTCTGAAGTGGGATATCCAGGATCTAAATATTGATAGTTTTTTTAGAAGTCTTACAATTAGCCTGGGTCCTATGAGGGGCACTCCAGCTTGGGTAGCAAGCTGCGTTACCTGCGCTCACTCTAAGTCTGACCAATCAGAAAAAAAGATTCCCACACCAGCTGAATAAGCAGAATGCCCCTGGACATCAGTCTCATTAACTTTACTGTGAAAATCCACTTCCAAATAAGTTGATGTAAAAATAGTGGTCATAGATAGTTTCACCATATTTGCGTTGTTCATCACATGTCACGTGACCATAACAGCATCAGAGATAGCAGATTACGCATTGTTCATGTATTCACTATGTTCAGGTTTCCAAAAATATTTTGAGTATCTGCGGCCCACGGTTTATGGCTAGGATTTGGTATTCATTACAAGTCTTTCTCAGCATCAAGCTCTGCCTTTCTAGAGAATATCACTTTAAACCATATGGAAAAACCAAGATCATCAATAAGGTTCAAGAGCAATACTTACGGTGCTACTCTTCACCTCTCAGGATACCTGGGCCATGGCCCCTCATCTGGTGCAAATTTCCTACAACAACGCGTTGCACTTCTTTACTGAATTCTCTCCCTTTGATGCCATCCTGGGATATAAACCCTCATTTCAGATTGGTCCAAGTTTGACCTCAGTGGTCCTCAAAGCTGAAGTCCACATTTCCCACATCCAGGAAACTCAAAATCACATTCAGGAGCACTTGTCAAATGTCATAGAATATTACAAAAAGTTGATAACTGGAATTGTCTTCCCTGACAAGATATCTCAGCAGGATCTCCCAAGCTGGTGGATACCTGCATTCTAATTACAAAGGTCCCTTTGACGAGATTAGCTACAGGCACTCAAGGCCTTCAAAGTGGAACTGGACTTTGGTAATGAGGAATATCGCATAAATCTTCCAGCACACTGAAAGATTTATAATGTGTTACACACCTCCCAATTATCTCCATTTAAAGGAAGCAGCCCACCACCCAAAGCCTATAATTGTTAAGACTCTCAAGAAGCAGAAGTTGAGGCAATACTGGCTTCAAGTAAAACCGTAAGTTTATATGGTACTTATTAATATGGAAGGGCTACCTCTCTTACAAAAATAGCTGGGTGAGATTAAAGAGTTGTTAAGAAAGTAAAGAGTTGGTAGCAAAGCCCATGATATACACCCCGATGCCCCCTATCCTCCTAGAAAATTGTGACTATCCTTGCCATCAAGCTTCCTTCAAAGCATATAGGCTACACTTGGGTTGACATGTACCAGGGGGTATCTTTCCTACCTTAAAAGAAAAGAATAATTTAAGTCTGGAAATCAAGCGTCTCTGCCTAGATTGTGAGAAATTCCCCACAAGCGCAAGACAGGGCCCAAGGAATCAGTAAAACCTTATCACAGTTGAGTGATCTTTCTTATGTGATTGATGAGAAATAGGTCACTGCTCTGGACCCTAAAGATCCTCCATATGTACCCCGCTTCTCAACTTCTTCCCTATTGGAAATGATTGAGGGGGCTTATAGGGAGATATCCCAGGATGGGGCTAACAACAGGGCTCCAAGAATCATTATACACCTAGTTCAGCATCTCCTGACCCCACTGTGATTAAAATAACTGACCAAACTCTTAAAATCCCTTTAATATATTATGGAAGCCTCATTAGGTCACCTATTATGTGGTTATTGATTATGAATTGATAATCTGAGTCAGTTTATGTACTCTAGGAGTTTTAAAATATGAATTGTCAGTTGTAACAGATCTCCATGAAGTGAACTGCACAATTAGATTGATCTTGGCAAAAACAATAAATATTTGTATTTATAAAATTGGCAGTATTTGATCTGAGGTATCTGTTGTAAACTATTATGAAAATGTCAAAAAGCTCTAAGAAAACCTCCAACCTACACTTTTCTTCCTAAGCAACCAATTGAGAATGCCAAAAAGGGGTCCCAGTCCAGGCCAGCTCAAAGCCACTCTCCAATCCCCTCTTTTTCTACACTATAAAAATAACATACCCCCTAGGGTCTGTTGTTAGTTCATTCCTTGGTTTTAGCCTTTTTATAAAAATCTGTGTTCCCCTATTGTTCTCCATGGCTCCGCCAGATTACCAATTTCTAACGTTTAATCTAAAATCTAGCAAAGCACACCGTCATCTGCATTATGGATCCAAAGAGCGTTTGGAAACTCCAATCCATTAGTTAAGAAGCTTGTCGTGCCTAAGCAGAATTAGTAAAGAGCTATGATTATAAATGCACATACAACCTGATGCACACAAAGGACAGCTCCAAACCCAAGATTTGACCCAAAAATTATCTCTGGCTTCGCGCAATTTAGTTAACATGGGATTGTTGAACTTAGGTTGACCAAATTTCTGTGATATTTTTATTATCTACTTAGTTTGGTACTTTAACTAATAATTAGATATAGGGTTTTCTCAGTTCTTATTAATTATCTTGACTAGCGGCCCCTTTCTTTATAAGTAGTTGCCAAAGTTAAATTGAATTATTATTGTAAATTCTTCAGTGCTCTTCTCTAGGTATTACAATGGCAGATCTTATCCCTAGTATCTGCCAGCACATCTTTTGCTCCCTTAATTTACTGATCACCAAAGCTCATAGCTTCACTTGTCATACACTTTATTATTAATTTAGTCATAACGTTTTACCTTTCCCTGATCTGAAAGAAATTAATTGGTAGTAAATTCCCTATTCTTATTATAGCAATCCGCCAAAAATCACAAATGTAACTGAAATATTGCTACTATTATGAAAATGCCCGGGACCAAGTTATTCACTTTAGTGGCATAATTTAGATAATACGCCTTTTAACATACCACTCTGTATGACTTCATGGTAACCCTGAAAGGCATTAATAAGAATTCTGATAGAGAGTGAGAATATATAAGTGGGATTGTCATTTATAAGGGTTCTTTTTCTGACGTAGCTGCACTTAGATTACAAGAAGTATAACTTTAGCAAGCCATTGAGTCACTGGCAGTTTTAGATACAACATCGTGATTCCTTGTTTATATTTAAAAATCTATTGCTGGTATAGTTTTCTTTGTGTAAACGTTTTACCAAGGCTAAAGTCATCAAACAGTACCTGAGAATTTTTGTTTGTATTAACCTGTGTACTTGAAATACAACGCCTTTGAACCAAATTCAACATTTAATGCTCACTACAGGGGATCACAAATTATTTCCCTGAGCATTGTATTACAAATAGGGATTCTGGTAACCTAGTAGAAAACTACCTCATAGTAGAGGTAGTGAAACCCTCTGACGCTGAAGCAATAGACCATGAGGCCCATAATATCATCCTGGCAATATATTACCTACATGCGGACTAGAATTCTCACGTTAAACAACTTTCTGACATCATAATAGGCCACTTTCATTAAGTCAAAGAGGTAGTAAAAACTATGGAATCTCATTGACAGCCTCAGGGGCCTGGATGATAATTTAAGTGGGCTGTTCACTCCAATAGTGATTTGTACAAGGAGATTGATTACTAAAATATCAAACAAAAAACTCTGTGACAGAAAGTAAGGTCCTGGTGAGTGTAGTTTTGCATTAAAAGTTAATTTTTTCTGGCCGCTACCCAAGAATTGTATAATTTTAAAAACTTAATGCAGGCGGAAAGCCACCGTCTTTCCAAATGCAGGACTAATTTAAAATGAGATCCAGAAGGATCTTTGTAAATGCTGAAAGGGTCAATCTTTTGGAACACCCTCAAATATATTAATTGGTGAGCAGGAAACTCAGTTAATGGAACCAAATAGTTTGGGCAATGAGTCACTGGTTACTTGTAACTTTCCTAATTTTTTTACATCTGTTCTAACCATTGGCGCTTCCAAACCTCTAAAAGCTCCAGAAATTCAAATTCATTTTATTTCCACTTTTTGTCATATTAAGCTGGAAAGTCATATAAGACAAAGCAGGGCCTTTGGGTTGGCTGTAATGAAATTCAATTCCAGGTCACCCCTATTAATCTACTGAATTTTGACAAGATGGCGAATGTGAAAAATTTTCTTGCTCTCTTTGAGACTAACATGTGTGGAGTGTCAAAGCTGTTAAGCTGGCAATGGTAATGAACTCGCTGTACTCCAAAAGTCAGGAGTTAATTATGCCAAAATTATAGATGGACAGAGTGTCCTACCTTGATTCCAAAGATCTTATTATCAAGGAGTATGGCAGTTTAGAAAAGATGACCACTCAGAAGGTGGAATTCCTTAGTACCTACTTTAACAGAGATAACATATACAAGTATTTGCTGAATACTTATATATGGAGGTGCAGACGATGTCTGGGGTTAATGTAATAAATGATTTTGATGCCCAGATCGCTTTTCGACATGCCTGAAAGCCCTACAAGGAATTATATTAGGTTCTGATACCATTTTTAATGAGAAATATGATATCACCCATCTGGTGATTCATCTCCACCGCTGCGCCGCCACTTTTGAGGCGCCTAAAAAAAGTCCTCAAGAGTCTTGTGACCTACACCATAGATCCACCTCACCTAAAAAATTAACTTGGGTTTACAACCCTCATTTTGATAATCCTGATAAAATTTGATCACCTGTAATCTTTGTAAACAACTCAAGAATTATGCTAATTGTTGCCCTACCCTAAATTCTAAGCCCAGTGTTCATGATGTGAACCCCATGAATGAAGAAGACTCAGGAAAAGGAAGCGGGGTAGAATCATGATTTTCTAACTCCATTCCCTCTAAATAAAAACCCAGGTAAGAACAGATCACTGGAACCACATTCTTTTAAGAAGATGTCTGATGATGACGCCCCACCTCTCGGCACTTTAACAAGTTTAGTGAATGATATGGTAGCTGTTACCAACCACTCACAGGAAGAACTTAATGCTGAGTTGTTACAGAAATTAATCTTAAAACTTATATTCTACAATTAGAACAATAATAGTCTTTTGTCCCTTCTGGCGATTTCCTCAAGTTGAACAAGCCAAGTGGCTGCCACCATTGAAAGTTTGAAGGATCCAGTCATAATTAGCAAGAGAGATTTTAAATTAGGTCAAGCAGAAGTTTTAAATGTTGTTGAGATTCTGATATGACTGGACAAAAAGCCCTAAGTAGTTACAGCGGAATGGGTGAGATTGTCTGAGCTGAGTATTATAGTAATATTGATGAGATTACCCTGACATAAGGCGATAGGTCAATATCAAGCTTTGGAAAAATACTTAGTGGATTGCCTCCAAATCAGCGATAAGGCAACGTTGACGTATGACAAAAAATAGTAGATTGCCTCAAGCTAAGGCAATAGTGAATTTTGAGAAAAGTAGACTTTGCCAGAACCAATGAGTATACAGTGGAAACGAATAGTCTAAGCAAAAGGTCATTATTGACTAAAGTTGCTGATATATAAAAGAGATGAGAATATTGAATGAGGAGGATTGACTGTAGAGAAGAGAAAGCGGAGCAGAGAGTATTTTCTGTAAATATTAATCTGAATAAAGAAGTATAATTGGGAAATTGCTCCATGTTTTATTAAACTTTATTAAGTTGTCTCAAGGATGACAATCTTCATATCATCAGTCCATTGCTCAGTGAGCTTTACCCTGTGCAACCTTCTCGGTGTATATTAACTATACAACCAAAATTATAACAGTGATGCTCACCACATGGGGCCTGTAAAAATTTACTGTTTTGGGTTATCAATGGCAAACAAACCCAATAGACTTATTACTTCAAAGTTCATTTTCTTGTGAACTTTATCCGCGTTGTATAGTATATTAGATTATCAGTTGATAATAGTAAGATGACTATTATTCATAGTTAAGTGAAATTCTTATATCTTGGCCCAACGCTCAGACAGTATTCCTGCTTGAAATACTTGATATGTCGTGATCTAAGGATTTGTTCCCTCATTCTGTCCAACCTGATCTTCTCTGAGATTCCCCGGTGACAGTCTCTTCAGTCTAACACACAGTCAGCAGCAATCCCAATTGTTTCTACTTCTTCTCTAGATCCCTGCTCAGATCTTTACTCTTTTCCCTAAAAGTCTCCCAATTATCACACAGCAATGATTTCCTTGAGAAAAATAGAGCAATTGAAAGCTGATAATAGTTTACTACTGTAACTATATACCAGATAAAAGTATCTTAATAATACTTCTGTACTATCTGTTTTTGCAAATGCTGTTTTTTATTATAAATGAATTCTAGGGAATTTATAGTGGAAATTTGGTCATCTAACCCTCAGTTGACACCTCTTTGATGAAACGGCAGCCGTTACCATTAAATCACCCATCCTCATCTCAGCAGCAATGTTTTCCTCATCCTGGATAGGATTCCATCATTGGACATCCTCAAGACCTAAACAGAAAGAGTCAGAAAACGTGTCCCTAACATTTTTCTCTTGATCCAAGTGAACCAACCATATTTGGCTAGCGACCTGCTTAGGTAATGGGACTTATTACCCATTAAGGCAGTTCATGCACCAAATGATTAATTTACTAGTTGCAGGCGGCATCACTCGCCTTACAACTTGCTACTAATTTCCAATCAGTAAGTGATGAAACCTGACCAAATCCCAATTGGTACACCTGATAGTTAATCACTATCAGATGCCCCTATTTTGTCAACAACTCTGCCCTATGAGATCTTAAGTAAACATCCAGATCGATCCCCAATGGATATGACCAGGTGAATATCCCAAAATCTTCTGAACATAGTTACTCCAAAATTTGGGTCAACTGATTTCCAATTCGCCTCGCCTTAGGGAATTATCCCCTAGAGATTCCAGGTAATCTAGCAGGCTGGAATATGGGAAAAAATCCCAACACATCCCCCTCTTGCCTAGATTTCCAGTGAGAAAAGGACCAGAGAACGAGAACATCACTTCAGACACTCAGTCAAATACTTCATTGGCTCAAGCAGAGTATGATCATCAATACTTAATGCTGCTAAGGACGACCTTCAGCATGCGGCGCTCTTCCTCTTCCTCCTCACTACCACCTACTCAGAGCGCGGTCCCCATGATCTACTGTCATGCTGGGCTGATAGATTTACTCATGACAATATTAGTCCTGGGATCTGGTTTTTCCCCATCAGGGCATATGACCCACTGTCATATTCAGAATTCTTGGTCTGGAATCCTCGATTCCTGATTTTCTCCTCATCCTAGACAGGCGACTCTTGCTTTCAATGTTTGTTTTGTAGCTCAATTAAGAATAATTATTTATGTTCGCTCACGTTATTTCTCTCATAAGCTCTTAGTTAAAGTCATTCCTAATTCTTCACTTGGAGAGCTTATTCCATTAATTTTGAGAATGATTTCTCCAAAAGTGAAGCTTAATGGATTGTAGAGTGCATAATGTCAACTTCCATATAAGTCCGATTTCCCCCTCTCATCCAGCTCATATGTCAAATTCCAAGTCGCAGTACCAGCAGCTTCTAAATAGTTTTTCTGATCAAGATCTTTGGCTCTTCCAGCAGATGAGTTAGTATGCGCAACGGAACCTCTTCTATGGTCCTTCCAGGACCCATATGCCTAGTATGGTGCCAGCAGCTAGTCCTTCCTTTGAATTACTAGAAACTGTAACCAATTACTCTGAAACAAGGCTTGCAATCACTTTGAACAACTCTCAGCTGATCCTTCCTCTGTTGTTGATTCCAGAGTTGGATTTCAAAACTCTCCTGGATTCATCTCCTTTCACAGATGCACTGACCATCATTGTGGATGCTCTGGAGATTATGCCTTTTGCTCTTGATCGCTCTTTTCTTGCTAGGTTGGATCTGCTTCCTGAGTTCCTCTTCTGACTTAGAAAATATTACAAACCCGCTGTCTTGACTACTGAGATCGCCATTGGTAACAGTATTCATTTTGAGCTCCCCTACACTGAACTTCAGGCACAAGTCACCAAGGCTTTGTCCCTAGCACTGAATCCCTCCAATCTTGAGAACATCCTAGATCAGGATATTGCCACTTATGCTCTTCACTTTGCCAGCCAAGTTCTTTAAAGTTGGTCCACGAAGCTTCCAGCCTCTCTCAGGTTTCACCATTCCTTCAGCTTCAGCTTCTGAGAAGCCTGTAGTCATCGCTTGCAGGATGCCATTTTCTCCCTGCACGACTATCTCATCTCTGGTGCTTCCCATCAGTATCTTCCGCTGATGGCGTTAGTAGGGGGCATGATTTGGCAACCCCTGTCAAGCATCCCATGTTTGCTGCTAGCCAAAATGTCCAGTGCTCTTGATGAAGCCCATAGTCAGACACTCAAGACTAATCTTTTGGCTCTGGTATCATATCAGGATTATTCAGGGTTATTCGCTGACTGCCTCTTTTTATACTGTTGATTTCCTCCACACTTGGGGTTTCATGATTGGCTTCTTCTGACATTTCAATTTTCCTTCCTCTAATAACTTTCTCACAGGGATCTGCGTCAGCTCAAAGAACTTGGTTTCATGTAGGTCTATCCCTCACTAACATCTGATCTCACATTGATTTTGATATACTATTTATTCCTACTGCAATCCATCCTCCCTCCCCCAAGAGGTGACATAGGCGGAATCATCCCCATATTGAGGACAATTAATAAAAAGAACAATTATAAAACTATTAGTTTTTTTCTATATGTTTTAAAATCTTTTTTTCCAATATCTTTTATCAGTTTTTTATTTTATTATTCTTCTTTTTTCATGAGACTTGACCTTGTTTTAGTTCAGTGGTCCATATTTCTTTATTTTCCCCCAAACTGGGTCCTAGGTACTTAAACCTGCCAGTTTTCTATGGTTCAGAGGTCCTTTTTATCAGACTTAACCATCTAGATTGGTTCCGAGGTCCTTTTTTTGGACCTGACATAACCATCATCAGGACATGACCAAATTGAGGGTTCATCAGTCCTTCACGAACTCTTTTGTTTTTTTCATTGATTCAACACTTCAAATACTTAGCATGGATTTGATTCACAACTCTTCCATCCAAGAGATTCTTGAAGGAGTAGGCTTCAGTCGCCATCTTAGCAACAACTTCAAATGGACCAACCACAACACATCTAGTCTGTTTCTTTTTCCAAAACCATGTGTATTGCAATAGGCTAATCTTTTTCCTAATTAATATTCTGCTAATCCCGTCAGTTCTTATCATCTGTCAAATTTTGCTCATATCCTTTTATTCAATGTAGTACAAATGCTTGTGATTGCATATCAATAAGGATACTCGTCAGTCAGTCCAAGTATTGCTTATTACTCATCCCCAACGTAGGTTCCACTACCAAATATAATATTGGCAGCAACGCGGCCTTTCTTCCATATAGTAGTTCAAACGGCGTCTTTCCCATTGCCGTATGATGACTAATGTTATAGGCAAACATCACTAAACTCAGGTACATTCCCAACGCGGAAGTTCTTCCTGCGACCAGCTTCCTCAGCGTCATGGCCAGCGTTCAAATCACTCGTTCTACCAGCCCATTCATCTCCAGCCAGTAGGGTACTGACACGACTCCTCTGATACCCATTATCTCATTCAATTGTGGGACCACATGAGATGTGAAGTTTGTCCCATTATCAATAAACAGGACCTGCATACATCCATGTTGACATACTACTTAATCCAGGATGAGCCATGCGGTGCTGGTAGCGTCAACTCTGGTTAGGGCCTTCGTTTTGACCCATCTCATCAGATGGTTGATGGCTACTATGATGTACTTGATTCCCCCTGTGCTCATCACCAGCGGTCCCATCACATCAATGGACATTATGTGCCAGAAGAATCCAGGTCGGACCAGTTGGTATCCAGTTGTGTTCTTGTGTGGTTTGTGCAACTGGCACTCCATGCAACAAGCCAGATGATCTGCGACATCATAGTTAATCAATTCCCAGTAATAATACTGGTGAATATGGTCAGTTGTTTTTCTTAGGCCTCCATGACTGACAACCTTGTGAGCTGCTTGTAATTTTTGCTGCTCTTTACAACAGTTTTGGGAATAATAGCCGCTTCCCATTGATCATCTTGAATACTTGTCCACCCATGGTCTCAGTGTTTTCCATCACTTTCTGAACTGCACCTTGGATTTCTTGGGGCTTGTTCCTGATTTCTCCGTCAACCATTCTCTGGAATAGCTCATCCTCCTGCGGGTATACCATCTGAACCATTGGTAACCACAATAAGCCAGCCTCATTCTGGTGAGAGTCCCCACTCAGTAACAATCTTGTAATTGTAATCCCGTAGCTTAAGTGCCCATTGGGCCAGTCATCCTTTTGGTTCTCTCAAATTATGGAGCCAACGCAACAAAGAGTGGTCCGTCACCACTTTAAATTGCATTCCATGGATGTACACCTGAAACTGATTTCATGCATAAATAACTGCAAGGCATTCACACTCAGTTACGGTGTAGTTCCTCTCAGCGGCTTAAAGTGTCTGGCTCACATACGTCACCAGGTGTTCTGTCCCAAAGTTCATCTACTTGGCTTAGTATGGCGCTGATCGCCATTAATGAAGCATCAGTTTGTATTTTAAATTCTCAATCAAAATTCAGATATTAAAAATTGGAGAATCTATTAGATACCAGCGTAGCTCATCAAAGGATTCCTGCGCTTCTTCATTCCATACAAATCCTTTTTTCAGATCCTTCAATAGATGGAATAAGGGCTTGGCTATTTGACAAAGTCCTAAATAAATCTTCTGTAGTATTTGACCATCCAAAGGAACACTTGAATGTCTCGGATACTCTTCAGCACAGCCATCCATTCTATGACTTCTATATTCTGGGCTTGCAGCTGCAATCCACTAGAGTTGATCGAAAATCCCAGATATTCTAACTCTTTTTTGAAAAGTGACACTTTCTCAGCTTAACCTTCAGGTTAGCCACTGACAGTCGCTTTAATACTTCTTCCAAATGGTGTAGGTGATTAGTAAACGTCCTACTTAACACATTGATATCATCCAGGTATACTAGGATGCATGATAACTTCAAGTCGTTCAGTATAGCGTCCATGGCTCTCTGGAACGTTGCAGGCGCAATAAATAGACCCTGGGGCATCCTCGTTGGTTGGTTAGTCTCTGCGCGGTAGTAATTGCACATTTTTCTTGGTCTTCCGTTGGCAAGTCAATTTTTCAATATTCCAAGTTCAGATCCATCGTGGATAAATACTTCGCTTCTCCCAATCAGTATAGCACATTGTCAATTCTTGGTAGGTGATACAAATCCTTCTTAATAATTTTATTCAGCTTTCAGTAGTCAATCGCTACCCAGTTGGAGCCATCCTTTTCTTCACAATTAGAATTGGACTCGCCCAGGGACTTGATGATGGAACTAGAAGCCCATGCTTCACTAGTTTGCTGATTTTATCTTCCACTACTACTTTGGCTACTTTTGATCATCAGATCAGTCTTATCCTGATTGTAATTTTTCCTGGCGTCAACCTTAGGGATCACATCTCTTGCGCATCCCAAATCGTGGTCATCCTGAGCAAATACTTCCCAATACTTTTTAACCAATTTGAGCACCTCCTCTTGCTGGCCTTCTGACAGATCAGCGAGTTGCTCTTGATCAACCAATAAGTTGATGCTTTCAGTTACCCTAGCCAATAATCCCTTCTGTAAAAATTTACTTAAGTGGTTGATTATCAGTCGTCAACCCAGTAACCTTTTTAATGCACAGGTTCAATTTCTCGTGCCTTCATTGCATTGTATAAAATGTATTATTCAAGAATAGTATGGAGACTATTATTTGTATTTGAGTTTGAACTATTATTAGGCCCAACGCTTTAGCCAGTACTTCCAATTAAATACTCTGTAAGTTGTACTTGTAGGGATTCATTCCTTATATTTCTGTCCACCCAATCTTCGTCCAGATACCTCAGTGACAGTCTCTTTCAGCCCAACACACAGTCGGCAGCTATCTCTGATTGTGGTTCCCTTCATCTCTAGATCCCCACTTGGATCTCTACTCTTCTCTCAAAGAGTCTTCCAATTATTGCCTTCTGCAATAATATCCTTGAGATGGAACGTCACAATGGAAGCTGATAGTCTAACTATACACCAAATTGACAATATTGTAGTAATACTAATAAAGCTGTTGGCAATAATACTGTTTATATTATAGTTAATCCTAGGGAATTATATAGTAGGGGATTCAGCTGTCTAACCCTTGGTTGACACCTCTATAATGAAATGGAAGCCATTGCTGTTGAATCACCCTTTCTTGTCTCAGCAGCGATGGTCTTCCCTATCCTGGCTAGGATTCCGTTGTTGGATATCCTCGAGATCTCAGATGGAAAGAGCCAGAAAACGTGCCCAAACATTTTCCTCTTGAGCCAAGTGAACCAACCATAATTGGCTAGCGACCTGCTTAGGTAATGAGACTTTTTACCCAATATGGCAGGTCACTTCACCAACCAGTCGATTTGCTAGTTGCAGGTGGCATTACTCGTCTTGCAACTCACTATTTATTCCCAATCATTTGGTGATGAAACCTGACTGATCCCAATCAAAACACCTGATAGTTAATCACTATCAGATGCCCCTATTTCGTTGACCACTCCGCCCAATGAGCACTTAGGTATTCATCTGGATCGATCCCTGACAATATGACCAGTGAATATCCTAAAATCCCCCAAACGTAGTTTCTCCAAAACTCAGGCCAACCAATTTCTGATTCACTTCGCCTTAGGGAATTTTCCCTTAGCGACACCAGGTAATCTAGCAGGCTGGGAATTTGGGCAAAAATCCCAACACATCCCCCTCTTGCCTAGATTTTCAGCGAGAAAAATGCCAGAGAATGAGAACACCACTTCAGACACTCATTCAAATACTTTATTGGCTCAAGCGGAGTACACTCATCAATACTCAACGCTGCTCAGGACGACCTTCAGCATATGGCGTTCTTCCTCCTCCTCCTCGCTACCACCTTCTCAGAGCGTGGTCCTCACGATCTTCTGTCATGCTGGGCTGTCAATTTACTCGTGGCAGTATTAGTACCAGGATCAGTTTTTTCCCCATCAGGGCATATGTCCCATTGTCATATTCAGGATTCTTGGTCTGGCGTCCTTAAATTCCTGATTTTCTTCTCATTTTAGACAGAAGACTCTTGCCATCAATGTTTGTTCGTGGCTTTATTAAGAATACTTAATTCTATTCGCCCTTATTATTTCGCTCATAACCTCTTGGTTATAAGTCTTTACTAATCCTTCCTTTGGAAAGCTTATCTCATTAATTTTGAGATTTATTTCCCCAAAATTGGAGCTTAATGGATTATAGAGTGCATAATGTTAACTTCTATTTAAGTCTGACATCCCCCTCTAGTCCAGCTCATATGTCAAATTATGAATCATGCTACCAGCAGCTCCTCAACAGTATGTCTGATCCAGACCTCTGTCTCTTCCAGCAGATGAGTTGGGATGCTTGACAGAACCTCTTCTATGATCCTTCCAGGACTCATACGCCTAGTCTGGTGCAAGTGGCTAGTCCGTCCATCAAATTACCAGAAATGGTAACTAATCCCTCTGAAACCAGGCTGGCCATCATTTCAAACAACTCTCAGCTGACTCTTCCCTTGCAGTTGATTCCAGAGTTGGACTTTGAAACCCTCCTATATTCAACTCCTTTCGCTAATGCTCTGAAAATCATTGTTGATGCTTCAGAGATTATGCCAGTTGCTCTGGATTGTTTGTTTCTGGATGGGTTGGACTTGCTCCCTGAGTTCCTCTTCCAACTCAGTCAATTCTGCAAACCCGCTGTACTGGTTTCTGAGCTCTCAATTGGTAACAGCATACACTTTGAGCTCCCCTACGCTGAAGTCTGGGCCCAAGTCATTGAGGCTTTAACATTAACGCAGAATCCCTCTGATCTGGTTTTTCATGGATTGGGATACTGCTGCTTATGCTCTTCGCTTTGTGGGCCAGTTCTTCAAAGTTGGTCAACAAAGCTTCCAGCCTCGCCTGGCTTCCACCAGTCATTTAGCTTTAGCTTCCGTAAAGCCCATAGTCGTCATTTGCAGGATGCAATCTGCTCTCTGCACAACTACCTTTTTAGCGGAGCTTCCCATCACTATCATCCACTGATGGCATTAATTGGGGGCATGATCTGACAACCCCCATTGAGTATTCCTTCTTCATTGCTGGCCCACATGTCCAGTGTCCTTGATGAAGCCCATCAGCAGGCGCTCAAGACAAACTTTCTGGCTCTGGTTCCAAATTGGGATTACTTGGGGTATTCGCCAATTGCCTCTTTCTCTATTGCTGTTTTCCTCCCTACTCCGGGGTTTTATGATTGGCATCTTCTTACATTTCAATTTACCTTCCCCTAGTCGTGGTTCTCAGGGCTTGGAGTCAGCTCAACAAATGTGGTTTCATGTAGGTCTCACCCTCACAAGCATCTGATTGAATATCAACTTTGACGGGCTGTTTCTTACTAACGTGATCCATCCTCCCTCCCCCAAAAGGTGACATAGGCAAAATCATCCCCATACTGAGGACAATCAATAAAAATAAAATTATAATAATATATCAGCTTTTTTATCTATGCATTTAAAAATCTCTTTTTTTCCAATAATTTTTATCGATTTTTATCTTTATTCTTCTTTTTTCCTATGGGACTTGACCTTGTTTTGTTCAGAGGTCCATCTTTTCCCCCAAACTGGGTCCTGAGTACTTAAACCTACCAGTTTTCCATGGTTCAGAGGTCCTTTTTAGGACTTAACCATCTATATTGGTTCAGAGGTCCTTTTTTTTTAAACTTGACCTAATCATCAGGACATGTTCAACTTAATGGTTCATTGGTCCTTTGGGAACTCTTTTCTATTTTTTCATCGATCTATTGCTTCAAATACTTAGCATGGACTTGATTCACAACTCTTCCATCCAAGAGATTCTTGAAGGAGTAGGCTTCAGTCGCCATCTTGGCAACAACTTCAAATGGACCCAACCATAACACATCTAGTTTGTTTCTTTTTCCAAAACCATGTGTATTGCAATAGGCTACTCTTTTTACTATTCAATATTCTGCTAATCCCGTCAGTTCTTATCATCTGTCAATTTTGCTCATATCCTTTTCTTCAATGTAGTGCAAATGCTTGTGATTGCATATCAATCAGGATACTTGTCATACGGTTCAAGTATTGATTGGTACTCATCCCCAACGTAGGTTCCACTACCAAATATAATATTGGCAGCAACGCGGCCTTTCTTCCATATAGTAATTCAAATGGCATCTTTCCTGTTGCCGTATGATGACTAATGTTGTAGGCAAACATCACTAAACTCAGGCACATTCTCAACGCGGAAGTTCTTCCTGCGACCAGCTTCCTCAGCGTCATGGCCAGCGTTCAAATCACTCGTTCTACAAGCTCATTCATCTCCAGCCAGTAGGGTACTGACACGACTCCTCTGATACCCATTATCTCATTCAATTGTGGGACCACATGAGATGTGAAGTTTGTCCCATTATCAATAAACAGGACCTGCATACATCCATGTTGACATACTACTTGATCCAGGATGAGCCTTGCGATGCTGGTAGCGTCAACTCTGGTTAGGGCCTTCGTTTTGACCCATCTCATCAGATGGTTGATGGCTACTATGATGTACTTGACTCCCCCTGTGCTCATCACCAGCGGTCCCATCACATCAATGGACACCATGTGCCAGGCGAATCCAGGTCGGACCAGGTGGTATCCAGTTGTGTTCTTGTGTGGTTTGTGCAACTGGCACTCCATGCAACAAGCCAGATGATCTGCGACATCATAGTTAATCAATTCCCAGTAATAATACTGGTGAATATGGTCAGTTGTTTTTCTTAGGCCTCCATGACTGACAACCTTGTGAGCTGCTTGTAATTTTTGCTGCTCTTTACAACAGTTTTGGGAATAATAGCTGCTTCCCATTGATCATCTTGAATACTTGTCCACCCATGGTCTCAGTGTTTTCCATCACTTTCTGAAGTGCACCTTAGATTTCTTGGGGCTTGTTCCTGATTTCTACGTCAACCATTCTTTGGAATAGCTCATCCTCCTGCGGGTATACCAACTGGACCATTGGCATTCGCAATAAGCCATCCACGTTCTGTTGAGAATCCCCCAATTGGTGGACTATCTCAAAATTGTAAGCCTGAAGCTTGAGTGCCCATCAGGCCAGCATCCTTCCAGTTCTCTTAGATTGTGCAGCCAACGCAGCAAAGACTGGTCCGTCACCACCTTAAAGTGCGTTCTGTGGACATACACCCTAAAACTGCTTGCATGTGTATATGACTGCAAGGCATTCCCGCTCAGTCATAGTGTAGTTCCTCTCATTAGCTGAGAGTGTCCAGCTCACATATGCCACCGGATGCTTGTCCCCAAGTTTATTTACTTGGCTCAGTATGGCGCCAATCGCTGTTAATGAAGCATCGGTTTGAATGATAAACTCCCAATTGAAATTTCGGATACTTCAGGATTGGCGAACCTATCAAATACTGGCGTAACTCATCAAAGGAGTCCTGGAACTCTTCATTACATACAAATCCTTTTTTGGATCCTTTAATAAATGAAATAAAGGCTCGGCTATTTGGGCGAAGTCCTGAATAAACCTTCTGCAGTATCTGAGCATCCCAAGGAACACTTTGATGTCTCAGACTCTCTTTAGTACAGCCATACGCTCTATAGCTGCTACCTTCTGGGTTTGCGGCTACAATCCACTTGCGTTGATCACAAATCCCAGGTATTCCAACTCTTTTTGAAGAAGTGGAACTTCCTTGGCTTGGTCTCTAGGTTAGCCGCGGACAGTCTCAAAAAAACTTCCTCCAAGTGGTGCATGTGATCAGTAAACGTTCTACTGAACACATTAATATTTTCAAGATATACCAGGATGCACAACAACTTAAGGTCGCTTAATATCGCATCCATGGCCCTCTGGAACATTGCAGGTGCATTGCTAAGACCCTGGGGCATCCTCAGCTGGTATAACCCCTGCGAGGTAATAATCACACATTTTTCTTGGTCTTCTTCTGGCAAGTCGATCTGCCAATATCCCAAGATCAGATCCATCGCAGAGAAATAATTCACTTCTCCTAATCAATCAAGTGCATTGTCAATCCTCAGTAGGGGATACAAATCCCACTTATTAATTTTTTCAGCCTCCAGTCTTCAATCACTACTTGGTTTGATCCATCCTTCCTCTTTACGAACATAATCAGACTCACCCAGGGACTTGACAACGGAACTAGAAGCCCATGATTCACTAGTTTGCTGATCTCATCCTTCACTACCGCTTCAGCAGCTTTTGATCTTCAGATCAGTCTCATCCTTATTGGTAGATTTTCCCCAGTGTCAACCTTGTGAATTATGTCTCATGTGCATCCCAAATCGTGGTCATCCTGAGCAAACACTTCCCAATATTTCTCAAATAATTCGAGCACCTCCTCCTTCTGCCCTTCTGGAAGATCAGCGAGCTGCTCTCAATCAACCAATAGTTTAAAGCTTTTGGCCACCCCGGCTGGTAATCCCATTTCATCAAGAGACCCAAAATCGTGGAATCATATCAATTCTGCCATTGGAATCAAATGAATAAACGTAATGATTTGATTCCTCTTGATCTTCATCAGTTTTTCACTCAAATTTGCTAAGAGAACTTGTATTTCTCCATGGCCCGGCATTATTATCCCAGGAGCCACCCATGGCTCCACTCTAGACTTCTTCCAGGGACTTCCAACTTCCCCATACAACGGCTCCAGAATCTCCAAAGTCGACCCTGTGTCAACAATTATTTGCAATCCAGCTGGTATGGTCCTTTCTTTATTGATCCTTAAGGGAATACCCCAGTTTTCTAAGATTTCCGCTGGCATCTCTCATCACTTCCTACCAACTAATTGGTATCATATTGGTAAAACGCTGTCATTGTATATCAGATTAATGAAGTTGTTTCTCTGATTCAACGGAGCTTCATCATCCTTCTGGTATACCAATGGTAACATCTGACCCAGGGTTAACATATTATCCTTGAAGTTACATTTAACTCTATACTTCCATAGGAACTCCTTTAACAATCAGGATATCATAGTTTTGGTTCACCAAAACTATCGCTGGTGCAGATACCACTAATGACCCAAATTGTAGTGGCAGCGCACTATATACTCCACAGAAAACGGTGGTGTTCACCCAGCTGTTCCATATTCTCACTTGTGTTCCAAGTCTGGGGAGATTTTCATACTCTTCAACAGCTTTGTCAACACAATATTGATGGGCGCTCCACTGTCAACAATAGCCCTCACCCTTACTAGATTCACCTGAATATCTATATATGTACACTCAGAGTATTGTAATATAGTACTTACTGAGTGAATGGCGGCGTTATTAGGCAAATCTAGGCTATGAATAATCTGCGCGGATAATTCAGAAATGATTCATTTATTGTGCTGAGGGGTATCGACAGATTGGCATCATCTAAATGAACGTCTGATAACTCATCAGGGCTCTCAGCAGTTCGAATCTTCTCCACCAGTTATCAGGCATATGGTCGGGAAAATTCCTGAATTATCTCAGGGTCAATCTTCTTCCCCCAGCTCTGGTCATGGCATTCACATCGATGTTGACCACTTGGTATAGCTGATCTTGCTCATCATCTATGAACAGATCACCAATATCTATTTCTTCATTCATGATATTGGGAGGAACAGGTTTCTCCGCCGCTCTAGACTGTTCCTTGTATAGGCAGCGGGCCCTTTTCCCAAATCTTTGGCGGCTGCTGTCTCCATGGCCTGGACCACATTAATTTGATCCTTCGGCTTTTTGCAGTGTGCAGCGAAATTTTCCTTCCCGCCACACTGAAAGCAGACCTTCTCTTTCTTGCTTAACCATCTGATTTCCTTGGGCTTATTTCCTGGCATGATTTGGTTGGTAGCCTCTTTTGCTCCTTTGTTTACCTTCATGGGATTTGGACTTCAGACTGGATTAGAAATAAAGCTTCTATTTGGGGCATTGTAAGTTGCTCCCATAATTTTCAGGCTGTCTACCATTTGCGAGGTAGTTATCTCCATTGCGAATACAGAAGACATCATTTGATGCAAATTGTAATAGGGCCAAAGGGCCGCTTGCAAAGCGATTCTAGCATTAAAGTCATCTATCACTTTTGCTCCAGCCAGGATCTTCGACTCCTGGTATTATTGATCTGTGAAGCTAGCAGGAAACTTGTCTTTATGTAATTGAATTCCCATAAATTCTTGCTTGCATTTTGACATGCAGGTTGGACTCCTGAACTCCTTCATTATGGGCGCCTTCACTTCAGCATACAACCAGTTGATCCCCTCCAAGTGGGGTAACACTTGGTTCTGGCAGTCGGTGTCCAGGCAGTTCATGACTGTCAACGCCTTATGACAATCCCCGTATCCATTCGTAGTCATGCCAAACAGTCGGAAAAATGCTGGGGCGTTATCCTGATGGAATGTTAGCAATTTTGGTGTTGCTCTAAATTCCTCAGAGTCATTTTGGGCTGATTCTCTTGGTCTGGCTACATGGCTACTCGGCTAACTTGTGGAGTGACTTTGGGCGTCATCTCTGAAATGGCATTAAAGGCAGGTGGCATATTTCTTGGGGTATTTGACTTCCCAAGTATCGTGCGTGGACTTCTCTCTTTGGCATCACTGGCCATATCAGGCTCACATACACATCTGCGGGCTTTTAATTACTTTATTTCTTTTATCATTTTTCTTAATATCTGCACCAAACTTTCTCAAATGAACATGATCCGCTTCTCGCTCCATTTTCAGGAATAGGACCTCTCAAACAAGGTCTCCTTCTTTCTTCTTCAACAAGTTTACTTTGCCGAGTAAATTGCTCCTGAAGTTGGCTACATTTTCTACTCCTTCCTCCACCTTGGTGACTCGTTCTTCCAAGGCCGTGGACTCCTGATGGTCCACTGAGTTTAAGGCATTTTGATTCACAGTGGCGATCTCAGTCCACAGCTTGCGCATTTCTTCTTTATACACATTATTAAAAGATTCTTTACTCAACTACCCCAGTCATGAGCACCAACTTGCAAAAAAGTACTCAAGTACCCCTGTAATGAGCCCCAACTTTTAAAAAGTTACTTAGATGGTTGATTATTGGTTGCAACCCAGTAACCTTTTTACTACACAGGTTTGATTTCCTCATGCCTTCATCATGTTGTATAGAACGTATTATTTGATAATAGTATGGAGACTATTATCCATAGTTGAGCTTGAACTATTATTAGGCCCAACGCTTCAGCCAATACTTCCAATTAAATACTCTGTAAGTTGTACTCATAGGGATTCGTTCTTTATATTCCTGTCCACCTGATCTTTGTCCAGATACCTTGGTGACAGTCTCTTTCAGCCAACATACAGTCAGCAGCTATCCCTGATTGTGGTTCCCTTCGTCTCTAGATTCCAACTCAGATCTCTACTATTCTCTCTGAGAGTCTTCCAATTATTGCCTTCTGCAATAATATCCTTGAGATGGAACATGACAATGGAAGCTGATAGCCTATCTATACACCAAATCAACAATATTACAATAATACTAATAATACTAATAATGCTGTTAGCAATAATACTGTTTTTTATTATAGTGAATCCTAGGGAATTATATAGTAGGGGATTTGGCTGTCTAACCCTCAATTGACACCTCTTCGATGAAACAGCAGCTGTTGCCATTGAATCACCCTTCCTCATTTTGGCAGCGATGGTCTTCTCCATTATGGCTAGGATTCCATTATTGGAAATCCTTGAGACCTCAAACAAAAAGAGTCAGAAACGTGTCCCTAATGTTTTCCTCTCAATCCAAGCAAACCAACCATAATTGGCTAGCGACATGCTTAGTTAATGGGACTTATTACCCATTATGGCAGGTCACTTCGCCAACCAATTGATTCGCTAATTGCAGGTGGCATCACTCGCCTCACAACTCACTATTCATTCCCAATCAGTCAGTAATAAAACCAGACTGATCTCAATCAAAAACCTGATAGTTAATCACTATCAGATGACCCTATTTCGTCAGCCACTCCACCCAATGAGATCTTAGTTATTCATCTGGATCGATATCCAATGGATATGACCAGGTGAATATCCCAAAATCCCCCAAACGTAGTTCCTCCAAAACTTGGGCCAAACAATTTCCAATTCACTTCACCTTAGGGAATTTTCCCCTAGCAACACCAGGTAATCTAGCAGGCTGGGAATATGGGCAAAAATCCCAACACCATCTCATCTTGAGTGGAATTTCCTCAATTTGGCCATCAGTACTTCTTGTTGCTTCTTAGATACAACTCATAGACCATAAAAATCAATATTTTATACCTTTTATATTTTTTGTATTTTTCTTTTGCAATGGGACTTGCAACCTACAAAAAGGTTCAGAGGTCCTTCTTTTGCCCATCATCCAAACTGGGCAATAGGTACTTAAACCTACCAGTTATCATGGCTCAAAATCTTATCCTCTTAAGATTTAATTATCCTTTTAGTTCAGTGGTCCTCTTCTAGGATTTGACCAAAATCTCAGGGCATAACCATTTAATGGTTCAGAGGTTCACCGGGAACATTGCAAATATTTTCTCTTAGGCTCAATACTTCCTATTATATGACCTTCACTATATGACCAGCAGCGTTGTTTCTTCATGTATAGGCTACACTTGCCGACTTTGGCAATACTCTTGAATATATGTGGCCTTCAAACTCAACTGGTTATTCATCCAACAGGTCCTAATTTCATCTCATATTTAGGCAACTGATGCTTGGCTCCTCGTATCTCTTTAGCCAACAGTTCCTTCTGGTTGTTCAAATCATTTTTTCTCCTGAAAACGATTTAGGGCATTTATTGCCATCTTTAATTACACAGGTCGTCTTGGCCTCGTTAGCTTCATCCAATTTCTCCTGAATTAATGAACTCATCTCCAGCAACTTCTGATCATTGGTTGAGTGTTATTGAGTCAAAGATTTTCTCCACTATCTTGGATCAACCATTACCTGTTTTGTCTTCATATCTTCATTGGTATGGCAATCCAAATCTCAGGATTGATTGCTTTCTATTTCATCCATTACCTCATATAAACACTCACTCCTCAGGACTATTTAAAGCGGACCCAATTTCAACCTGTGTTTTATTCCTGATGTTCCTCAGGACTAATTAGAATGGACACAAATTAAACCTGAGTTGACCCTGCTGATACTCTCCATCTCAAGTAGATGTCGGATGGAACAGGTTTCCTTACAGCACTAGATAGTTCCATATCTAGACTGCAAGTCTTTTCCCTAGTAATGAGTATCTTCCATTTGCTTCACTCAGAGCTCCACTTCTGGGCTGGGTTAACGCCAATAGTTGTGATCCACTTCAAGTTCTGTCTTCATTAAAGTTACTTTCCTTAGTAACTTATTTCCAGAATTAGAAACATTTTCATAGGAAATTATGTATTAAGTTCTTTAACTCAACTACACTCCTGTAGTGAGCCTCAACTTGTAAAAATTTACTCTTTTGGGTTATTATCAGCAAACACCCCCAATAAACTTATTACTGCACATGTTTGATTTCTTGTGCACTTTATCCGTGTTGTATAGTATATAAAATTATTATTTGATAATAGTATGACAACTATTATCCATAGTTGAGTTAAATTCTTATATCTCAGCCCAACGCTCAGTCAGTATTCCCACTTAAAATACTTGTGATGTCATGATCTAGGATTTGTTCCCTTGTTCTGTCTAACCGACCTTCTCTGAGATTCCCTGGTGACAGTCTCTTCATTCCAACACACAGTCAGCAGCAATCCCCAATTGTTTCTCCTTCTTCTCTAGATCCCTGCTCAGATCTTTACTCTTTTCCCTAAGAGTCTCCCAATTATCGCACACAGCAATATTATCCTTGAGAAGGATAAAACAATTGAAAGCTGATAATAGTTTAATACTTTAGCTATATACCAGATGAAAGTATCTTAATAATACTGCCGTACTATCTGTTTTTGTAAAAGCTGTTTTTATTATAAGTGAATTCTAATGAATTTATAGTGGGGATTTGGTCATATAACCCTCAGTTGACACCTATTTGATGAAATAGCAGCCGTTACCATTAAATCACCCATCCTCGTCTCAGCAGCAATGGTCTTCTCCATCCTGGCTAGTATTCCAACATTGGACATCCTCAAGACCTAAACAGAAAGAGCCAGAAAACGTGTCCCTAACATTATTCTCTCGATCCAAGTGACCAACCATATTTGGCTAGCGACCTGCTTAGGTAATGGACTTATTACCCCTTAAGGCAGTTCATGCACCAACTAATTGATTTACTAGTTGCAGGCAGCATCACTCGCCTTACAACTTGCTACTAATTTCCAATCAGTCAGTGATGAAACCTGACCGATCCCAATCTGTACACCTGATAGTTAATTACTATCAGATGCCCCTATTTTGTCAACAACTCTGCCCTATGAGATCTTAAGTAAACATCCAGATCGATCCCCAATGGATATGACCAGGTGAGTATCTTAAAATCCCCTGAATATAGTTACTCCAAAAGTTGGGCCAACCAATTTACAATTCACCACGCCTTAAGGAATTATCCCCTAGCTATTCCTGGTAATCTAGCAGGCTGGGAATATGGGCAAAAATCCCAACAGGGCCCATTGATCAAACTACTAAAAATTAAAACTTCTTCAGTCTCTGGACATGTCACATCAGGCCTGCTTTGACGGGAATCCTCATGGAACATTGCTCCAGCTAAATATGTAGAATTAAATCTTGCTTTAAACGTGGTTCTCAAGAATCATGATGAGCTTCTTCAGGAGCGGAATGATGTAATGAATCAGCTTGACAAAACGATCAGTCAAATGCAGATTCTGGACAACAAAACAGGCAACTCGCTAATTGCCTGGATAACACTACTGAATGACTACATTGCGCCTAGATTGAGTTGAACGCTACCTCCCATTCGCCTCATTGGGAAGTGGATGAGCGACAAGGGAATACTTGGGGGTATTCTTATTATGGGGAATGCGACACTGATTACCCTGTTGCTGAGTTTTTTTTGCTGAAACTGCAGGCAGCATGAACTAATCCACTCAAGAGGGCAGCTACAGAGAATCTTATGTATCAGAGAAAATTCCCCCAAGTGTTGGCTGTACTGCCCACTTAAAGGACCCATACTACCGCTGAATCATCAGACAAACCATCCCCTCTGGGCCTACTGGACCAGCTCCTCATTGAGATATTGCTTATGGGTATCAACCCATTCCTCGGCATTCTCCAAATGATCGCAGTTATTAGCGGGAAGAAGAAGTTTGCACAAAAAAGCTGCCTCCAATTGATCATGATGGGGATATCCAAGGCTTCTTTAAACAATTTGAGTTTGTGGCAGAAGGAGCATTAGATCGACGTAAAGCTAAACTGTTAATATCCGCCTTAGCTGTTGAAAGTGCTGACCAAGTCACATGCTATCTTCCAAGCAGTACCGTTACATAGCAAAAAGTGAATGATACTGTGCTGCAGTTGTTTGTTGTATGCAAAGATGTCGCATTAAAAGGCCGAATTCTTGACCATTGGGTTCCAACTAATGAGACCCTCACTGCATTTACTGACTGATTTATGGCGGAAGCACATGTGCTAATTGGGGTGAGACTTTATCCAAATCTGATGTGTGCACTTCAATGACCTACGCAGTGAAGCCATACTGCAAGCTTTAAAATGTATGACTCCAATTCTCAGGAGATGACGTACCCCTGTTCAAAATTATTCCATTTCTGTGCCATCTATCCGCTACCTTCCCTCTACCCAATACAGATTGGAAACTTACCTCCGCTGGCGCCAGACCTTCTTATTTGGGGGAATTCTCTCAT
This sequence comes from Massospora cicadina, assembly GCA_022478985.1. Classification (NCBI taxonomy): domain Eukaryota; kingdom Fungi; phylum Entomophthoromycota; class Entomophthoromycetes; order Entomophthorales; family Entomophthoraceae; genus Massospora; species Massospora cicadina. The sequence continues at coordinate 252,951 of JAKSZP010009233.1, forward strand.
CCTGTTAAGATTCTGCCTAGCAACCCCAGCCTTATTATAATCATGCGCCTCACATTTCGCCAATTTACCCCCAGCAGTATGGTTTCTGCTACGGCACTGATTATGAAAATTGTCAGCAGCCCAACTATCAACCTGGACCTAGTTACACCAATCATAAGCAATAACCCTACCGACCTGGCCCTGGTTATGCCAATTGTCAACAATCAAACTATCATCCCGGCCCTTTTTATAAGAGCCAAGGACACAGACCCTACGGAATTAATTATTTTTAATGCGGTCTCCCTGGCCCCCTTGCACAGAGTCGCCCTAACTGTCAAGTTCACTGTGTGCAACAGGATCAATACTACCAGGAAGAATATGGAGTGGAGTAAATTTGGGACTCTCTACCTCCGCTATCTAACCCCAAACGTCCCATTTGAACCTATTGTAGTATATTCAGCGGAATTCCCTCAATATGATGGGGTTCTATACCAGCAACTAGTTGGAGGAGTGAACATACTGACATGGGTGCAATCCAAGTCCGTGGATGATGAAAGACCTCAGGAGCAACCAAAGCCATACACCTGTCAAATGTTTTAACAAGCCTCTTCAGACAAGCTGGATTCAGCCTCAGATACACCTTTCCTGAAAGTTTTAAACGTCTCACTTCCTTTAGACACTATTGCAAAAGAATACCAGAAAGTTGGTGAGGGGATTATAAGCTTCCTTGGAAAAAGAGATTCCTTAAATGCCCACACATTAATAAATCAATATTTTCTTATTCTGAGTGTACATACTGTATTATTTTTGTAGCAAAATTGAGGTTGCGCTCTCTTTCCGCTCGACATAACTTTCTGAGCAATTTACATAGTTAATTAGAAAAGTAAATCCTAATCGCCCGCTGTAGTTTCACTCTGATGTCATCAGATTCTCCGCCAGCTGCTCCAGTGTGGGGCAGCTGCGAAACTCCCCCCGCCATTTTCCATCTGACAGGAAAACATTCTCAGACTGTCTCACCCAGTCACACCAAACCACTGGGATGATTCGTTCCTCCCAAGGATCTTGACGCCCACCTCACTTGAACCCAAGCAGTACCCTGCTGCCCACTGGTGCCCCCTGGAGCAACATGCTTTTGGGCTTTGGGTTGACTTTGGGAAATTTTTCCTCTAACACGACCAAGCCATAATCATAATGGCTCAGGTGGTGATGCATCCTGCCAGTTTATTGACTTCAGCCCCTATAAGGGGTATTTTGATCTTGGCTTCATATGTGAAGCCAATGCTGCCACAGTGGCAACTGTGCCCCTGGTTTTCCAGGGTACCCCTCTCCCCACAACTCAGACCTAGCTCTCAGCGGATACCACTTTGGTGGTCCATTTCGCTGGTTTCCCACCCATCTTTCCCCTGAAGAGCTCCACCAGGAGCTGATGGAAGGTTTGGAAGTCTACGGCTCCAACCCCATCCTGCAATTTGTGGTCCCAAATGGGGCCACACGCCTAGCTGGGCCTCAGGCGTATGCCACAATCAGCCCCAATTCAAGTAAATTTGCCCTGTCAATCCCCCCTGTGCCTTTATCTCCTCTGCCCCTGACCATTCATTCCGGGCCCACATCAAGGGAGGATGGATGACATTTCTGATATGTTTCAGGTTGGACCACTCAAAAATGTAAATTGCCCATCCCTAGCTGCTTCTGACGGCATTGTTTTCTCATTCACCAGCATCCATTCCACTGTTAATCCTGCGCCACCTTTGGTATGGGGCGCAATCCTACCTCCCCTCCCCCAAAGCCTGTTGCTGCAGCTGCACCTGCAGCCACCAATCAGCCTCCTCCTCACCCCAGTTCCATGAATGCTCCATTCAATCAAACACAAGGTTGGACCCCAGTTCAATCTCATGCATCCTCAAACAAACCAATAAAACCACAGGAATATGCTGACTCCCCAATTCAAGTCAACCAAAATCCTTGGGACTTATTGGCCAAAATTGATGAGTCTGGAAATAAAGATGAGAACTGCAATATACAAATTGAGTAGTTTGTATATATTGATGATAGCGAGGAATTACCCCCTTGCTTATACGCCCCCAGCAAAATGCCAAAACATTTCTAAAGCGACCACCATCTGGAGGTTGAAGCAATGACCAAACCAGATTGTCACCCTTTCCACAAAGCTGCCGCCAAATCAGTGATGTTTGCAGGAGAAATCCTTCCTCCCAATATTCTCTCCAAAGCCAACAAGGTATAAAAAGATATGCTTATTGAAGCCCACAAAGAAGCCAACGACGCCATCCAACACAGGGAAGAGGTAACGTGGAATCCCAAATTAAAGTTTACTTGCACCAATATCGCCACGTTCAAAAAACTACCTGAAACATGCATGAAAGCGGAATTAACTTTAACAAATTAATCAAAACCCTTATATATAGTGGATTACTTAATACCACGCCGATTAGTTGGAAATATAGCTCCACATCCTACTGAAGCCCCAATGCCCCTGCTCTCCATCATAGCCCGTGCTATGCTTTGGGATGAAGATGTTACCAAGGATGAGCCCCATGACCCCCCTCCCCTTTCTCCATGAAGGGACAAGAAGTTTTCGCTGTCCCACCTGGTTGGTTGAGTTTGCGTTATGTGTGTGGGTCATCCAATCATTTTGGGTGGTTCGTTCATTTTATTTGGTGAGGATTTCTTATTTTAGGCTTTAAGTTTCAGTAATGTTTGTCTCCTGGTCAGCTTACCTCAGTTAAATAAAAAATTGAGGTTGCGCTAAGATAGATATGGGTGCCCCAATCAACATAGTTTCCACTAAGATGGTAAAGAAGTTGACGTAAAAGCCAGATTTAGAACATTAAATGATGTTCAGGACCACTGGAGCAGAAAGCACATCTTTGAGGGAATGTACAGTGAGCTACCTATGCAGTTTGGGCCAATTGTCATTGTAGCCCAGGTGATAGTTCTACCAAACAATAATTATGACCTGTCAATTGGAACTGCTTTCAAGTGACACTTTAGGACTGTTGTTGATATGACAGCTGAGACCTTCAAAATTCTGAGGCAGTGGATCCCAAACTAATTTACCTTCAACGGAGTGCTAAAGGATCTGGTGCACATGAAATATTGACCAGCATATAGTGATGGGGTGATTCTGGTTTGCTACCAAGACTAAGGAGCAAGACCTGGGCCCTTCTTCAGCAGATATACAAATATCAAGAGCTGCCGCTCAGAGCTGCTGGGCCTATATCCATTCCCTCTGAACACTAAGTAATAGTAAACACTGAGTTGGAGGTGGAAGTGCCAGCTGGGCTTTATGGATAGGTGATGGGATTTTTGCCCATATTCCCAGGCTGCTAGATTACCTGGTGTCGCTAGAGGAAAATTCCATAAGGCGAAGTGAATCAGAAACTGGTTGGCCTAAAAATAGGAGGAACTATGTTTGGGGGATTTTGGGATATTCACCTGGTCGTATTCATTGGGGATTGATCTGGATGAGTACCTAAGATCTCATCGGGCAGAGTTGCCAACGAAACAGGGGCATCTGATAGTGATCAACTATCAGGTGTACCAATTGGGATCGGTTAGGTTTCATCACTGAATGATTGGGAATTAAGAGTGAGTTGTGAGGCGAGTGATGCCGCCTGCAACTAGCAAATGAATTGGTTATTGAAGTGACCTGCCATAATGGGTAAAAAGTCCCAATACCTAAGCAGGTCACTAGCCAATTATGGTTGGTTCACTTGGATCGAGAGGAAAACGTTAGGGACACGTTTCTGACTCTTTCTGTTTGAGGTCTCAAGGATGTCCAACGATGGAAACCTAACCAGGATGGGGAAGACCATCGCTGCCAAAATGAGGAAGGGTGATTCAATGGCAACGGCTGCCATTTCAATGAAGAGGTGTCAACTGTGGGTTAGCTGGCCAAATCTCCTACTATATAATTCCCTAGGATTCACTCTAATAAAAAACATTGAAAAACCCCACATTGAAAAACACAGACATTGAATACCATCTTTTAGTATTGTTAATATTATTAGTTATATTGTTGATTATGTTATAGTTAGACTATCAGCATCCAGTGTAAAGTTCCATCTCAAGGATATTATTGCAAAAGGCAATAATTGGAAGACTCTCAGAGAGAAGAGTAGAGATCCGAGCAGAGATCTAGAGATGAAGGTAACCACAATAAGGGATAGCTGCTGACTGTGTGTTGGGCTGAAAGAGACTATCAGGAGATCTTAAACAAAGATTGGGTGGACAGCGGTACAGGGATTGAATCCCTACGAGTATGACTTGAAGTATTTAATTGGAAGTACTGGCCGAAGAGTTGGCCTAATAATAGTTTGAACTCAACTACAGATAATAGTCTCCATACTATTATTGGATAATACATTCTATACAATGCGAGGTGCACAAGGAAACTGAAACTTTGCAGTAAAAAGGTTACTAGGTTGATGACCAATAATCAACCAATTAAGTAAATTTTTACAAGTTGGTGCTCACTACAGGAGCAGTTAGGTGAAGAATTTATTAACAATGTTGTATAAAGAAGAAATGCGCAAGTTGTGGACTGAGTTCGCCACAGTGAATCAGAATGCATTAAGCTCAGTGGACCATCAGGAGTTCACGGCCTTGGAAGAGCGAGTCACCAAGGTGGAGGAGGGAGTAGAAAACGTAGCCAACTTTGGGAACGAGTTACTTGGCAAAGTAAACTTGTTAAAGAAGAAAGAAGGAGACCTTGTTTGAAAGGTCCTATTGCTTTCTTGGAGCAAGAAGCGGATCATGTTCATTTGAGAAAGTTTGGTGTGGATATTGAGAAGTTGATGAAAGAAGTAGAGGACTTGAAAGCCCACAGATGTGCATGTGAGCCTAATATGGACAGTGATGCCAAAGAGAGAAGTCCTTGTACAATACTTGGAGATTCAAATACCCCAAGAAATATGCCACCCACTTTAATGCTATTTCAGAGATGACGCCCAAAGTCACTCCAAAATTGAGCTGAGTAGCTGATATGAGAGAATTGGCCGGAAATATCTTGGAGAAATTTAGAGCAACACTAAAATTGCCAACATTCCATCGGGATAACGCCCCAGCGTTTTTCTGACTGTTTGACATGACAATGAATGGATACGGGGATCGTCAAAAGGCGTTGACAGTCATGAACTGTTTGGACACAGACTGCCAGAACCTAGTGTTACCCCACTTGGAGGGGGACAGCTGGTCGTATGCTGAGGCTAAAGTGGCCATAATAAAGGAGTTAGGTAGTCTAACCCACATGTCAAAATGCAAGCAAGAATTTATGGGAATTCAATTCCATAAAGATGAGTCTCTTGCATGCTTCACAGATCAATTTTACCTGGAGTCACAGATCCTGGCCAGAGCTAAAGTGTTAGATGACTTTGATGTGAGAAATACTTTACAAGCAGCCCTTTGGCCCTATCAAGATTTGCATCGAATGATGTCTACTGTATTCATGACTGAGATAACTACCTTGCAAATGGTAGATAACCTGAAGATTTGGGAGCGACGTTTGATGCCCCCATTAGAAGCTTCAAGTCTAGTGCAGTATGAAATCCGAATCCCATGAAGAGAAGCAAAGGAGCAAAAGAAGCTTTTAACTGAACTGTTCCAGGAAATAAGCCTGAAGATTTCAGATGGTTAAGCAAGAAAGAGAAGGTCTGCTTTCAGTGTGGCGGGAAAGGACATTTGGCCGCACACTGCAAAAGCCAAAGGATCAAATTAGCATGGTCCAAGCTAAAGAGACTGCAGCCGCCAAAGATTTGGGAAAAGGGCCCACTGCCTAGACAAGGAACAGTCTAGAGCGGCGGAGAAACCTGTTCCTCCCAATACATGAATGAAGAAATAGATATTAGTGATCTGTTCATAGATGATGAGCAAGATCAGCTATACCAAGTGGTCAACATCGATGTAAATGCCATGACCAGAGCTGGGGGAAGAAGATTGACCTTGAGATAATTCAGGAAGTTGCCCGGCCATATGCCTGACAACTGGTGGAGAAGATTCGAACTGCTGAGAACCCTGATGAGTTATCAAACGTTCATTTAGATGATGCCAATCTGTCGATACCCCTCAGCACAATAAATGAATCATTTCCTGAATTATCCGCGCAGATTATTCATAGCCTAGATTTGGCTAATAACGCCTACATTCACTCAGTAAATACTATATTACAATACTCTAAGTGTACGTATATAGATATTCAGGTGAATCTAGTAAGGGTGAGGGCGATTGTTGACAGCAGAGCACCCATCAATATTGCCTCAACTAAGCTGGTAAAGAGGATGAAGATCTCGCCAGACTTGGAGCACAAGAGAGAATATGGGACAGCTGGGCGAACACCACCGTTTCCTGTGGAGTGTATAGTGCGCTGCCACTACAATTTGGGTCATTATTGGTATCTGCACCAGCTATAGTTTTGGTGAACCAAAACTATGATATCCTGATTGGAAAGAAGTTCCTATGAAAGTATAGAGTTAAATGTAACTTTAAGGATAATATGTTAACCCTGGGTCAGATGTTATTATTGGTATACCAGAAAGGTGATGAAGCTCCGTTGAATCAGAGAAACAACTTCATTAATCTGATATACAATGACAGCGGTGTACCAATTGATACCAATAGTTGGTAGGAAGCGACTAGAGATGCCAGCGGAAATCCTAGAAAACTGGGGTATTCCCTTAAGGATCAAGAAGGTTTGTAACCATAGCAGTCGGATAGCAGATGATAGTAAACACAGGGTTTACTTTAGAGATTCCAGAGCTGTTGTATGGAGAATTCAGAAGCCCCTGGAAGAAGTCCAGAGTTGAGCCATGGGTGGCTCCTGGGATAATAATGCTGGGTCATGGAGAAATACGAGTTCTTTTTGGCAAATTTGAGCGAAAAACTGATGAAGACCAAGAGGAATCAAATAATTGCATTTATTCATTTAATCCTAACGGCAGAATTGAGATGATTCCATGATTTTGTTCTATTGAGGAAATGGGATTACTGGCCAGGGTGGACAAAAGCATCAACCTATTAGTTGATCGGGAGCAGCTCGCAGATCTGCCAGAAGGGCAGAAGGAGGAGGTGCTTGAATTATTTGAGAAATATCGGAAAGTGTTCACTCAGGATGACTATGATTTGGGATTTGCATGAGACGTAGTTCACAAGGTTGACACTAGGGAAAATCTACTGATAAGGATGAGACCAATCTGAAGATTGAAAGACATTGAAGCAATAGTGGAAGATGAGATCAGCAAACTAGTGAATCATGGGCTTCTAGTTCCGTCGTCAAGTTCCTGGGCAAGTCTGATTCTGATCATAAAAAAGAAGGATGGATTAAACCAGGTGGTGATTGACTATTGGAGGCTGAACAAAATTATGAAGAAGGATTTGTATCTCTTAATGAGGATTAACAATGCACTGGATTAATTAGGAGAAGCGAAGTACTTCTCCGCAATGGACCTAATCTTGGGATACTGGTAGATCGACTTGCCAGAAGATGACCAAGAAAAATGTGCGATTATCACCGCTTAGGGGTTATACCAGCTGACGTGGATGCCCCAGGGTCTTTGCAATGTGCCCGCGACATTCCAGAGGGCCATGGACGTAATATTAAGCGACCTGAAGTTGTTGTGCATCCTGGTATATCTGGACGATATCAATGTGTTCAGTAGAAAATTTACTGATCACATACACCACTTGGAGGAAGTTTTTTTGAGAATGTCCGCGGCTAACCTGATGATCAAGCTAAGGGAGTGCCACTTCTTCAAGAAAGAGTTAGAGTATTTGGGATTTGTGATCAACGCAATTGGATTGCAGCTGCAAACCCAGAAGATAGCAAATGTAGAGTTCATGGCTGTGCCAAAGAGTGTCCAAGACATCCAAGTATTCCTTGAAATGGTTGGATACTACAGAAGATCTATTTCAGATTTCGTTTGAATAGCCAAGCCTTTGTTTCATTTATTAAAGGATCTGAAAAAAGGATTTGTATGGAATGAAGAGGCCCAAGACTCATTCAATGAGTTACGCCCATATTTGGTAGTTTAATCGATTCTAAGATATCTTAATTTTGATTGGGAGTTTATCATACAAACCGTTGCTTTGTTGATGGTGATTGGTGCCATACTGAGCCAAGTAGACAAACTTGGGGACGAGCATCCAGTGGCATATGTGAGCCAGACACTCTCAGCCGCTGAGAGGAACTACACCATGACTGAGCAGGAATGCCTTGCAGTCATATACACATGCAAGCAGTTTTGGGTGTATATCCACAGAATGCACTTTAAGGTTGTGACGGACCAGTCTTTGCTGCGTTGGCTGCACAATCTATGGGAACCAGAAGGACGACTGGCCATATAGGCACTTAAGATTCAGGCTTACAATTATGAGATAGCCCACCAAGTGGGGGCTTCTCACCAGAATGCGGATGGCTTATCACAGTTACCAATGATCCAGTTGGTATACCCGCAGGCGGACGAGCTATTTGGGAGAATGGTCAAAGGAAGAATCGAGGACAAGCCTTGAGAAATCCAAGGTGTGCTTTGAAAAGTGATGGAAAACACCGAGACTATGGATGGACAAGTATTCAAGATGATCAACGGGAAGTGGCTTTTATTCCCAAAACTATCAGAAAAAGCAGCAATAGTTCAGGCAGCTCACAAGGTTGTCAGGCATAGAGGCCTGAGAAAAACAACTGACCATATTTGCCAGTATTATTACTGGAATCGATTAACTACAATGTCGCATATTATCTGGCTTGTTGCGTGAAATGCCAGCTGATAAACCACATAAAAGTACAACTGGATACTGACTGATATGACCTGGATTTTCCTGGCACACAGTGTCCATCCATGTGATGGGACCGCTGGCAATGAGTACATGAGGAGTCAAGTACATCATAGTAGCCATTGACCATCTGACGAGATGGGTCAAAACAAAAGCCCTACCCAGAGTTGATGCTACCAGTACTTTGAGATTCATCCTGGATCAAGTAGTATACCATCATGGATGTCCACAATTTTTACTAAGTGAAAATGAAACCAACTTTATGTCTCATGTGATCCCAAGGCTAAATGAAATAATGGGGATTTTAGGAGTCATGTCAGTACTATACCAGCCAGAGATGAACGGACTGGTAGAATGGGTCAATGGGACGCTGGCCGCGATGCTGAGGAAGCTAGTTGCAGGTAGAACTTCCACATGGGGAACGTATCTGAGCTCAGTGACGTTTGACTACAACATTATTCATCATACAGCAATGGGAAAAACACCAATTGAATTAATATATGGGAGGAAGGCCGCGTTACCACTAATATTATATTCGGCAGTAGAACCTATGTCAGGGATGAGTACCAAACAAAACCTGAACTGACTGACAAGTATCCTGATTGATATGCAATCGCAAGCATTTGATATGACCTTGAAGAAAAGGATATGAGCAAAATTTGACAGATGCTAAGAACTGACGGGCTTAGCAAAATATTGAATAGGAAAAAGAGTAGCCTATTGCAATACAAATGGTTTTGGAAAAAGAAACAAACTAGATGTGTTGTGGTTGGGTCCATTTGAAGTTGTTGCCAAGACGGCGACTGAAGCCTAATCCATCAAGAATCTCTTGGATGGAAGAGTTATGAATCAAGTCCATGCTAAGTATTTGAAGCAATATATTGAGAAAAAATAGAAAAGAGTTCCCAAAGGACCAATGAACCATTAAGTTGAACATGTCCTGATGATTAGGTCAAGTCCAAAAAAAGGACCTCTGAACCAATATAGATTGTTAAGTCCTAAAAAAGGACCTCTGAAACATAGAAAACAGGTAGGGTCAAGTTCCCAGGACCCAGTTTGGGGGAAAAAATGGACCTCTGAACTGAGACAAGTTCAAGTCGCATAAAAAAAGAGAGAATAAAGATAAAAAATTGATAAAAGATATTGGGTAAAAAGAGATTTTAAAATGCATAGAAAAAAAGCTGATATATTTTTTATAATTCTATTTTTATTGGTTGTCCTCAGTACAGGGATGATTCTGCCTATGTCACCTCTTGGGGGAGGGAGGATGGATCGCGGTAGGAAGAAACAGCCCATTAAAATTGATAAGTGATCAGACACTTGCGAGGGTGAGACCTAAATGAAACCACATTCATTGAGTGGACGCTGAGCCCTGATAAAATGTGACTAGGGGAAGGGAAATTGATATTTTGGAAGAAGCCAATCGCAAAACCCTAGAGCGGGGAGGAAAACAGCAATAGAGAAAGAGGAAATCGGCGAATAACCCCAAGTAATCCTGATAAGGCACTGGAGCTGGAAGATTTGTCTTGAGCACCTGCCAATGGGCTTCATCAAGGACACCGGACATGTGAGCCAGTAGTAAAGAAGGAATACTTGATGGAGGTTGTTGAATCATGCCCCTGATTAACGCCATCAACAGAAGATAGCGATGAGAATCTTCAGAGAAGGGGTAATTGTGAAGAGAGCAGATTGCATCATGCAGATGATGACTATGGGCTTCATGGAAGCTAATGCTGAATGACCGGAGAAATCCAGGCGAGGCTGGAAGCTTTGTTGACCAACTTCAAAAAACTTGGCCAGCAAAGCGGAGAGCATAAGCAGCAGTATCCCATTCCAGAAGGTTGTCCAGATCAGAGGGATTCAGCGCTAATGTCAATGCCTCAGTGACTTGGGCCTGGAGTTCAGTGTTGGGGAGCTTATATTGTATGCTGTTCCCAATTGAAAGCTCAGAAACCAGCACAGCGGGTTTGTAGAATTGACTGAGTTGGAAGAGGAACTCAGGGAGCAAGTCCAACCTGGCCAAGAACGCTTGATCCAGAGCGACTGGCATGATCTCTGGAGCATCGACAATGATATTTAGAGCAACAGTGAAAGGAGCCAAATCCAGGAGGGTTTCAAAGTCTGATACAGGAATCCACTGCAAAGGAAGAGTTGGCTGAGAGTTTTTCAAAATGTTGGCCAGCCTGGTTTCAGAGTGATTGGTTACCATTTCCAGTAATTTGAGAGAAGGACTAGCCGCTTGTGCCAGACTAGGTGTATGAGTCCTGGAGGGACCATAGAAGAGGTTCCATCAAGCATCCCGACTTATCTGCTGGAAGAGGCGGAGATCCAGATCTGATAGACTATTAAGGAGCTGCTGGTAGCGGGATTCCGAATTCAACATATGAAAAGGACTAGAGGGGGGATGTCAGACTTAAATAGAAGTTAACATTATGCACTCTATAATCCATTAAGCTCCAATTTTGGGGAAATAAATCTCAAAATTAATGAGATAAGCTTTCCAAAGGAAGGATTAGGAAAGACTTACAGCCAAGAGGTTATGAGCAAAATAACGAGGGCAAATAAGAATAAATATTCTTAATCAAGCCACAAAAATGAACATTGATGGCAAGAGTCTCCTGTCTAGGACTAGGAGAGAATTAAGAATTCAAGGACGCCAGACCAAGAATCCTGAATATGACAATGGGTCATATGCCCTGACGGGGGAAAACCAGATCCTGGGACTAATATCATCACGAGTAAATCGATCAACCTGGCACAACAGAAGGTTGTGGGGACCACGCTCTGAGAAGGTGGTAGCGATGAGGAGGAGGAAGAACGCCATATGCTGAAGGTTGTCCCGAGCAGCATTGAGTATTAATGAGTGTACTCCGCTTGAACCAATGAAGTATTTGACCAGGTGTCCAAAGCGGTGTTCTCATGCCCCAGTCCTTTTATCGCTGGAAATCTAGGCAAGAGGGGGATGTGTTGGGATTTTTGCCCATATTCCCAACCTTCTAGATTACTTGGTATCGCTAAGGGAAAATTCCCTAAGGCGAAGTGAATCAGAAATTGGTTGGCCCAAGTTTTGGAGGAACTACATTTGGGGGATTTTGGGATATTCACCTGGTCATATCCATCAGGGATCAATCCATATGAATACCTAAGATCTCATTGGGCGGAGTGGCCAACGAAATAGGGGCATTTGATAGTGATTAACTATCAGATGTGCCAATTGGGATTGGTCAGGTTTCATCACCAACTGATTGGGAATGAATAGCGAGTTGCAAGGCGAGTGATGCCACTTGCAACTAGCAAATCGATTGGTTGGTGAAGTGACCTGCCATAATGGGTAATAAGTCCCATTAACTAAGCATGTCGCTAGCCAATTATGGTTGGTTTGCTTGGATTGAGAGGAAAACATTAGGGACACGTTTCTGACTCTTTTTGTTTGAGGTCTCAAGGATGTCCGACAATGGAATCCTAACCAGGATGGGGAAGACCATCGCTGCCAAAATGAGGAAGGGTGATTCAATGGCAACAGCTGCCATTTAATTGAAGAGGTGTCAACTGTGGGTTAGCTGGCCAAATCCCCTACTATACAATTCCTTAGGATTTACTCTAATAAGAAACATTGAAAAACCCCACATCGAAAAACACAGACATTGAATACCATCTTTTAGTATTATTAATATTATTATTAATATTGTTGATTAAGTTATAGTTAGACTATCAGCTTCCATTGTGACGTTCCATCTCAAGGATATTATTGCAGAAGGCAATAACTGGAAGACACTCAGAGAGAAGAGTAGAGATCCGAGCAGAGATCTAGAGATGAAGGGAACCACAATAAGGGATAGCTGCTGACTGTGTGTTGGGCCAAAAGAGACTGTCATCAGGAGATCTAGATGAAGATTGGGTGGACAGCAATACAGGGATTGAATCCCTAAGAGTATGACTTGAAGTATCTAATTAAAAGTACTGGCCGAAGCGTTGGGCCTAATAATAGTTTGAACTCAACTATTGATAATAGTCTCCATAGGACCATCTAGTACTAAAAAATAATAGTCTCCATACTATTATTGATAATATATTAACTATACAACGCGAGGTGCACGAGGAAACTGAACCTGTGCAGTAAAAAGGTTACTGGGTTGACGACCAATAATCAACCCTAAGTAAATTTTTACATGAGGTCATTGGCCTTTATCAGCAAATGTGGCTTGAGCCAAATGTGGCTTTAGGCATTATACTCCCAGGAAATGGGGAGATCAAGGTTTTGTTGGCAAACCTACATGAACAAACCAAAGAAAATCCACCAACATCAGATAGTGTTGTATTTACACTTTAGTCTAGTTGAGGAGGTCCTTCAGGTTCACAAGTTTGGGTTGCTGGATAAATTTGCACTACCCGTCAAGCTGCTTTGAAGCATAATGATGGAGGTTTTGTGGGAGAGAGTGATAAGGGTATTAGAAGAGCAAAAAGGCCAAGAGATATCTTTGTTTAAAAAGTATTAGGAGATTTTCGCTGTTGAAAACCACAATTTAGGGTGCCCTTGGGGATTTTCCATCAACTGGACACAGGAGATTATCCCCCATTTGGTCTCAGCTGATCCGACAATCAAGGGCAGATGAAGAAGTTGTCACTGAGAAAATTTATAAGCTGCTGGAGCAAGGGATGCTCAAACTATCCCAGAGTTCATGGGCTTCACCTATTCTGTTTGCAAAAAGAAGGACAGTACCAACTGTGTAGTGATAGACTACTGGAAGCACAATAGTATTACTAAAAAGGACTCATATCCCTTGCCTCATATCAAAAGTGTATTGGATCAGTTAGGAGGAGCTTGCATCTTCTCAGAATTAGTATGATATTAGGTTATTGAAAAATCAAGTATTCCGCATCAGAACAGGAGAAATGCGCCATAATCACATCCAAGAGGCATTTCCAACTGACCCATATGCCTCAAGGGCTATGTAACGCCCCATCTATGTTCCAACAATCCATATACACTATCCTTGGTGACTTGAAGCTATCGTGCATCCTTTTGTACCTCAATGTCATTAATGTTTTCTCCCAAACTTTTTCTGAGCACCTTGACCATCTAGAGAAGGTATTACGTCTGCTTGCTGAGGCCAACATAAAGATTAAGCCTCATAAATGATACTTCTTCAAATACCAGCTGAAATACCTGGGGTTTGTGGTAGACTCAAAGGGGCTAAAACCACACCTGGCCAAGGTGGAGGTTATCTATAAATGACTATTCCAAACAGTAAGCGCAACATACAGGTATTTTTGGGAATAATCAGCTAATACTGGCGCTTCATCCCCTAACTTCAGCTGTATTAGGGGGCCTGGTATTCGAGTTTTTACAAAGGATGCCATGTTCAAATGGATGGAACGTCGTCAATGCTCAATTTCCACGCTTCATATGGCCTGATCAGTGTGCTGTACTACGCTATCTGAACTTTAATAAAGAGTTCATTGTCCATATGGATGCATCCCTTTCCGCTGTAGGGGTGGTCCTATCCCAAAAAGACGATGAGGGGGAGAAGCACCAAGTGGCGTACTTCAGTAAAAGCATGAATTGCCATGAACGTAATTATACCATGACCAAGTGGGAGTGCTTAGTGGTGATCTATGCATATAAGGAATTTAGGGTATATTTGCATGGGGTGAAGTTTAAAGTCATAACGGATCATTCTACATTATGCTGGTTGCAGAACCTCAAGAAGCCTGAGGGGCGCCTATCCTGATAAGCCCTTAAACTGCAGGATTATAACTTTGAGATCCTCCACTGACTGGAGCAAAACACCAGAACGTCGATTGCTATTGAGATTGCCAACCATTGCCATTATGGTGGACCTTAGCAATGTGATGTACAATAAAATGCTTAGTGGGAAATATGATGACAAACTTCCTCAAGTTATAAAGGCACTAAATGAGATGTGAGCTAATAGTTTTCAGCAGAATGGGGAGTTGTACAAATGGATTGGTGACTCTATGGTGAACTTCCCACGGCCCTTAGAACAGCCTAGTATTATCATGTGTGCACATAAGGCAGTTGGACATGGTGGCGTGCACTAGACGTTGGAATTGTTGCGCCCTTGGTATTATTAAAAATTGAACTTTAACGTGCTTGAGCTATTTCCTGAAACCACCAGTGCCAAGTGGAAAAGCCGTTCTGCCAGAAAACTTCATACCAGTTAGTGAAACCCCATTTTGCTTGGCATACGGTTTCCCTTGATGTTGCTGGCCCTCTTCCAATGGGAGATAACTGGTCCAAATTCATTCTGGTGGCTATTGACCACTTGATCAGGTGGGTTGAAGCATGGCGATATGGGATTTGGGGGCGGTCACAGTGGCTAAGTTCATAATGGGGTGTATTATCCAGCAACATGGATGCCCTAAGTTTATCCTTACCAACAATGGAACCAACTTCACCTCATGCATCCTTCCAAAGTTAAATAAGCTGATGGGCATCTGCGGGTTTCTGACGACCCCATACCACCCTGAGTCCAATGGGATGGTTGAGCGAGTTAATGGGACCTTGGTGAACATACTCAAAAATTGGTCTTGGATCAACCTTCTGATTGGAGTTTCATCCTTTCCACCACTGTTTTTGCATATAACATTAGCTACCATTCTGCCACGGGGAAGAATCTTTTTTAATTACTATATGGACAACACCCTTCTCTTCCAGCACTGCTTTATGCTTGCATAGAAGATACTGACAGAATGGATCCTCAACCGTTACTTGATTAACCTAGCGGTTATACCAATCAAGTTGCAAACTGAGGTTTACTACTTCAGTCTGGCTAAAAAGATAAGGAATCAGGCCACTGATTTGAGTGGCATAGCGGGCTAGCTCAGTTCAAAGATGGAGATCTTTTTCTATTAGATGACCAGCATGGGTTTGGTTGGAAGCATAAATTGGCCAGCATCTGGATTGGTCCATTTATATATAAGCGAGAAAACAGGTGTTGATGCATATACTATCAAGGACCCCGTTAGTGGTCAGAACATTAACTGAGTACACACAAAGTTCCTTTGGGCATATAAACAAAAATACTTTACATCTAGTCAAGGGGGAGAATGTCGAGATTTTGATATGACTGGATAATAAGCCCTAAATAGGTATGGTGGAATGGGTGAGATTGGCCAAACTGAGCAGTATAATAATATTGATGAGATTTCACTAACGTAAGGCGATAGGTCAATCCCAAGTTTTGGACAAATATATAGTGGACCGCCTCCAAATCAGGTAATAAGGCAATGTTGACATATGACAAATAATAGTAGATCACCTCAAACTAAGGCAATAGATAATTTAAAGAACAGTAGACTTTTTCTGGAACCAATAAGAATATGATGGAAGCGAATAGTCCAAGCAAAAGGGTTAATATCAACCAAAACCACTGATATATAAGTAAAATGAGAAGACTGAATGAGGAGGATTGCTAGTAGAGAAGAGAAAGCGGAGCAGAGAGTATCTGCTGTAAATATTAATTTGATTAAAGGAGGGTTGTCAGGGTAATTGCTCCATACTTATTAAAGTTTATTAAGTAGTCTTGAGGATGACAATCTTCATATTGTCAGTCCATTGCTCAGTGACTTTACCTTGTGAAACCTTCTTAACGTATATTAACTATAACACCAAAATATATCTGATATTTTCACTATAAATTCTGCAAATGATTTTCTGGGTGCACCATATAGATATTACTGTATACTAGCTCGAAGTATGAGCAATTGTTGACAGTAGGGCACCAGTTAATATAGTTTCCACTAAACCTATGAAGAAATTGAGCCTCAATCCAGACAAAGTCCATCAGAAAAATTATGGCTTAAAGGTCCCTCAGATCAAAACCTATAAAGGTGCATACAATGCATTGCCACTTCAGTTTAACTCACTATTAATATTCACACCTGTCATCATTTTTATGGCTCAAAATTACCGCTTTCTTAATGGTACCTCATCTATGAGAACCTATGGAGTCAAAGCTCAATTTAAAAAATATATTTTTAATTAACTGGAAAAAATCTTCCACTATAGCAAAAACCTCTCTTTTCGACCCCAATTATCTCCAAACCTGACAGCTCATCAAGTCTTTCACTTGTGTGACTGAAATAATTACTTTCATTGAGCATCAACTTGCTCAATACGTTATGGCGCTGGACACCGCCAGGCTCATAAACAAAGAAAACCCACAACTATACCTCCTTATGCCACATGTCGCTGATGCCCCAACCCCTATGTTGTCCGCCATGGTTTGCCAGCTAAATTGGGCGCCTGAAAAAAGTTTTCCAAAGCTTCCTCACCTTCTCATATAGCTTCCTAGGCTGATAACTTAGGGGCTATATTAGGAATTTTTTTATTTTTAATAATCCTTTATTTGGCTCATTTGCAAATAAAGATGCATGGCGGCTCCCCCTTTGGGTTGGGCACCACTAGTGCTAAAAAACTTCCACTATTCTATAACTAAAAGAGTGAAAGCCCAGCACTTCGAAATCTGAAGTTTGTTAACCTCACATAGAAGTATAGCATAGTGTCAATGGTTATCAGTGGCTGCATGGCCATACCTGGCGGCTACCTAACCAGATTAAGAAAGATAAGAGTATTTTGCTATGAGCTAATTGTAGTCAACCATTCTGGAGGGCCATCAAATTATCATGAGAACTGAAGTTAATTTTAAAAGCTCTTAAAGTTTATATAATGATATATATGTGACATTTTGTCACTCTAATTCAGAACCTGTTGCCATGCCTAGGATTATCCTTCACATCCATGGCTAAATTAAGGTTCTGTTAATTTTTCTGTACGCTACCCTATTCAGATAAAGTAGCATCAAATATAACTTTTGGTATCTTTTTTGGTTGAATAAGTAAAATTATTTATGATTTACTACCCTTGATAAACTGGGACTTTATAGCGATACTTCTCAACTTGTTTGTTCATTGGTACCTCAGAAAGCCTTTTAGTGTCAACATATAATGAGAAAAACCAAACCTTATCCATTTTCTGAAGAATGTAGTATTATCTTCACTGAAAACAATTTTTCTTTTGGTTGTGCACACAAGGTGTTCCACCATATCAATACAGAAACCATCCCCCATTTCATCTTAATCCTCTTAAATGCACAAAGGCAGTGTATGATATTACTAATAAAGAAATAAACCAGATGGTGTAACACGGGATGTTATTGCCCTCCTAGAGACCTTGGGCCTCTCCATTGCTGATTTTTAGGAAAAATGATGGTTTAATTTTTTGCAATTGATGATAGGAATCCCATCAATATTACCAAAAAATATTATCCCTTACCATGTATTGATGATGTTCTAGACCTTAAGTGGTGCGCAATATTTTTTATCCATGGCTTTAATTTCTGGTTATTGGTAGATTTAGATGATCAGAGAGCAGGAAAAATATGCCATGATCACGGGACCAAGGCTTCTAGCAGATTGCTAGAATGCCGAAGTGGCTGTGCAATGCCCCTGAAACTTTTCAGCAGGCATGGATAGTATCCTTGCAATTTAAAATTTCTTGTGTACTTGTTTATTTAGATGATATCAACGTTTTTTCTATAACGTTTACTTAACACCTACAACACTTGGAAGAAATCTATTGCCATCAAGCCAAGGCTGAACTGAAGTTTAACCATAGAAGTACAACTTCTTCTATGAATAACTTAAATAACTGAGATTCTAATTGAGAAACCATGGTCTGCAGGCCTAGCAAGCAAAAATTGGAGCCATCAAATGAATGGTGAAGCTGAGTAGGAAGCGCAACATTCAGATGTTTCTTAGAATGTTTGGTCATGACCACCAATTCATTTAAACCTTAGCAAATTTAATTAAACTATTATATCACCTCATTAAAAGGTTTACCCTTTGAGTGGACAGGGTACTTCCAGCTAGCCTATGGTAAAAATTATGCTTTGCTTACCCAAGCGCTGCTATTGATGTACCCAAATTTTGAAACCCAAATGTTATTAGGTTGCTTCTCTTGATGGCATCATGATGGTGTTATTCAATTGCATTTCTGAAGGGATTGAGAATCCTGTGGCTTACTGCAACTGGACGTTTGATATCTATTAGTGGGATTATACAGCAACAAAAAGAAGTGACTGGCAGCTATCGATGCATGTAGACAATTCTGGTATACATACATGGTGTGCATTTCACAGTAGTAGTCAATCATGCCTCACTTCGCTGTTTACAGAATTTGAAGGAGCTGGAAGGGCGTCTGGTTATATTGGCTTTGAAATTACAAGCATAAAATCTTTCAATTTCTACACTACCTTATAATAAAACATCAAAAAATAATTTTTTGTCTTGCTTGTCCACCATGGCCTTAGTGTGCAATGATTTATTTTTATAATATTAACCCAACAATATGAAAGTGAACCAGTAGAAGTTCAGCGCTCCTAAAATTTTTAAGGAAGAACATAGTTATTAATAATTGGAAGCTTTGTAAAGTGATAAATAATCAGCAATATTGGATATCCAATAAATAGAGCAAACTGATATTGTTATTGGGGCCCACAAGGCGATGGGGTATGGGCAGTTTAAGAAAACACTTGAGCTGTTAAAACAATACTACTAAAAAGCATCAATGAAATTTAATATTCAGGAGACCTCAGCTGTTGCAAGGAATGCCAATATGAAGCTCCCTTCCATAAAGCCACAACCTATCAGCTAATTAAACCCAACTTTGCCTGGCACACCATCTCTATTGACGTTATGGGCCCTTTGGCCACTAGTTATTGCCAAATTAGATATATCTTCGTGGCCATTGATCACCTTAATAAATGAGTAGAGGCCAAAACATCTAAAAAATTGGGCGCTACAACCAGAGCTAAGTTGATTATAGAGAATATATAATTATCATGGATGCCCACAGTTTTTTGACAAATAAAGGGACTAAGTATACATCCCAGGTTAAATATAATCTTAGTAAATTGATTTATAGGAGGAGTATTGTCTATATCTTATCACCCTGAGACCAATAGCACCGTGGAAATAGTAAATGGTACTCTTGTTATTCTATGGAAGAAAATTATGGCTAACGCTTCCCAATGGGACCTTTTCCATCTTTACGCTGTTTTTGCTTATATTATCTCTTTTAACATGGCCATGGGCACTCACAGTTTGTTTAACTTACGGGAAGCACCCTGCTCTCCTCCAATAGTAAATCTTCTATCAACGAAGTGCATACAAGTCTCTCTAAGTATTTTGAGATGCTGACGCTTGCTTTAACTCAGTTACAAAGTGTGGCCTATGTTAAGGCATTTGCTTGCAAACTAAAGTCTTGTGAACACAATAAAAAAGGCCAGCGTCCTTTACACCACTTTTCTGCAGAAGAGTTAGGTTTCATTACAACAATTATACTTTTGGACGGACTAGCAAAATGGAATATATATAAAAAGGAATTTTGAGATTATTGAGAAGATATTTACTGATTCCTACACATTAAATTATCTTGTTAAATGACATCTTATCAACAGGGTGCATTCTAGGTTCCTGTAGAAATACTAGCAGCGTTCTGGCCCCATGGCCGCTAGTTCTCAATGAGTTAGTTGACCCCACTCTTCTTTGTTCCCTGATTTTTTAGTCAAGTAGGGGGAAATGTTGCAAATGGTTTGGCCAGCCACTTGTGACATTTTATTATTTATTTATTTTGCTACTATAACGAACAATTAGATATAGGGCTTGAACAAGTAGTAATTATCTTTCCCTGCGGCCCTCATGTATGTTTAGTTGTCAAAGAGAATTATATTACTATTGGTAAATTCTCCAGTGCCTTTATACACTAGGAATTACAATGATAGATCAAATCCCTAATATTTTTCAGCACAACTTTTGTTCCCTTAAATTACTAATTACCAAAGCCCATGGCTGCAGTTGTCATATCACTTATTATAAACTTAATATCCTACCATGCCCCACTCTGGTGTAAATTAATTGGTAATAAGGTCCCAATTTGTATATGGACATCTGCCAGTATCTTAATTGCAATCAGCATATTGCTTTTATTTGGAAATGTTACAGCCCTATTTATTCACTATCTTGTATTAATTTAAAAATTACTCCTTAGATCTACTACTCTTGAAGGCTACTTAGTAACTCTAAAAGGCGCCAATAAGAACTCTGGTATAGAGAACAATTAAGTGGAATTACATTTGTGAGGGGATTTTTTTTCCAATGTAGCTGCACCTAGCCTACAAGAAGGAAAACTATAGAAAGTCATTGAGCCACTTATAGTATTTGATACTACAGTGTGCTTCTCTGTTTGGAGTAACAAAAAACCCTATTGCTGATAAGGTTTCTTTTGTAAACTTTTTACCAATGTTTCTGTTATCAAACAGCACCTAATAATTTAGTGTATTAACCTGAGCACCTAAAATATGACGCCCATGCATTGATTTCAACAGGGCCATTAAACATGTTAATTACAACACATCATTAATGAGCGAAGTTAGCCTATCAGCTCAAAAAGAAAGAGTCTCAGCTTCTGGATCATCTGGAGCACACATCTTTAGGGACAACTACCCAAGTTTTATATAAGATTCATGATTTGTTGCACCAACTCCTTTTCTAACCTCGTGCAGTATTCAATTTTAGTTAAAACCACAGAACAATTACTAAGATCACACAGCCTAAAGTATAACTGTTTTTTATTGATTCACAGTTTTTTATCTGAATTATGAGTCAATACATTAGAGTGATTTTGGAGAATATCAGCACCATGGAGGAAAACTGGTAACTTATGACATTTATTAAAGGAAAGAAGCTGAAAGTCCATGATAAGTGATTGTTATTCAAGCCTCCCCACCCTTGTTTGTGCCCCAGCAAGACCCACAGTTGCCCCTATTGCAGCCATTTGGTTAGCTATGGGGCTTATGGTGCAATTATGAACTTTTACTTCCCTTATAGGAACCCTTTGATGTCCCTCTTGCAAATCCTTTGGACAACTGTGCCACTGGCATTCTGGGCTTTTCACTGGGATGTGACGAATTTAGACTATAAGCTCAGTATACTTTATGTAGCCAAGTCCATGACAGATATATCTACATTTAATAAAAAGTAAATTGTGAGCTTAAAAGTATATAATAGTTTTCTAAAAGTCAAGCCATATTTATTAAAAATAAGGTTTAATAGATCTTCTTGTTATTTACCCACAATGTCAAAAGTATAGTCTATTATCTAAAATATGATGTGCAATCAGACTTTTAGTCATCTGTGATAGAACTATATTACTCTTGCTATTATAATACCATAAAGTAAATATCACGACTAGATAATATAATAATAAACATTAAGTTAGGTATAAAACTTGAGTAAACGAATTATTATCAAAGTATTGATAAGATATGAATTTAGTCTAGTTATTAAATAAATTGTAACTATAGCTTTTTACATAGCTACATTGACATATGATATAGGGTGGTAGATCTCATCCTCAAACATTCCAAAAAAACCAGGGTTGGAAGTTACACCCTTGAACTATTATAGTAATATTTATACGCTAGGTTTATATGGTAACTTTTACAAAAACTATAAAATTTGTGTAATTTACTAACTTTAGTTGCATAATCTCTGGCACCTTTTAAAATGGGTTCATCCTTTCTCTCCACTCTGGAATTCTAATTTCCCTATAATATAATATAAAGTGCCTTTTGAAATCCTTAAGTAACTCCTAATGGCTTAATTAATTTTTATAGTTATGATCTTGATGCGCTGGAGTTGTCTTGGCCTCACGAGAAATCATTGACTGCTGTTATAGAGTCCTCAATTGGTATGCATCTAGCCACGTTCACCTTAGATTTCCTCCATAAATGCCAGGAGATTGTTATAAAGTTTCCCTTCACCTCAACCAGAGGCTGAATAATAACTGAGGCGACACTCAAAAGCATATTTAACGAGTTTCTATGAGTATTGAGAGGCTGGATTGAGCTTGGCGCCCACTCTGCGCCTTGCTTATTTATATAGACCATTAACATCTAATTTTAGTTTTTAGGTCAAAACTTATCTACCAACTAAAGGGTTAGAAAGCTCTCATATTATGTTAGTATTTTTTATGCAGATACGAGACTTGAGCTCCCCATCTGCTTGTTACTCAAAGATTGAGAATTCCTAAACGAGGTATGGTTTTATGCCAACTACAAGAATAAACATGGTCATATCCACACATTGATATTAATCACTGTCTGTCATGTTAGTCTTTATTTGACACAAAGTGTTCCAAGAGAAGACTGGAGTGCTTCTTGGACAGCTAGTGGTTGAGACACTTGCGCCTCCAGTGTAACAGTTGAGAAAATATTCAATCAACACATTTAATTAGAGTTTTTTTCTCTGTTATTGATCAAGTAATGATTAGATCTACTAAATGCTGCTCTACACAAAACTTGGACTCAAAAAGTCTCAATCTAAGACTTTGATTTTTAAGTAAATTTTAATGAAGTTCATAAAATATGTTTGCATTGAGTCTAACCTACTGCCCAAACGATATGGAAAAGCTATACTGAATAACTTGAAGATCAATTAAGTTTACAAAGCTTTAATTATAGGAAAAATGCAAAAGCTATAAAAAAGGATTTCAAACTGGGAGATTTTCAGTTTAAAAAATAAATGATCTATCAGCCCTAAAAATATAAAGAAAAAACATATTTATAAATTGAAATTTTATATCTTGTCTAATGCGACATCTTAATGGAATCAAAAAGCATATTTTTACAGACAATTGCATGACACATACTTTTCAACTTAGTACAGAATTTATTACTCATAATTAATTTATTGCTACAAATATCTGAGGGTTTTTGGTGACTCTTAATGAGACGCACGCCTTCAAAAGATTGGTGTCTTGTATAATATCATATCTTTTGGTCTATGGCCTAATATTTAGAAAACTTCATGTCATATTGGCTCAAATCAGTTCAATACATAAACGTGATGTTTACGGTAACTGTTGATGGTTCAAAAACCCTTAATTTTAGGATACTTAATGACTCTTCCATTAAGATCAACTTTTAGCTCACCACTCTGATGCCTCCTCCAGATGCCAAAGAGGGTTCTCCATTGTGTCTGTGCACCCCATGGGCTCTCTTTTCAGGGGAGCAATTTAATGAAGTTATCCTTTTTACATTTATTTCTGTAAATAAGTAAATTATTGTATTAGGTGGGAATTATCATCATTATATTTTTCTTATTGTACTGGGATAAGGGTTAATCTTTGCATTTATATGTTTAGAACTTATAGCAAAGTTTGGTCAGTACTGCTTTTAAAACCTGGACGGGTTTTAAAATCTTCTCTTAACTTTATTGAAAAAACCCTAGCACCTTGTTTAAAAGCTAGGTCATGCTCCTAACTTATTATTCATCTTTGATGTTTTATGAGTTCATATAATGCGCTGTCTTAGGAAATTTACCTGTACTTAAAGACTTATTGGCTTTAAGTTAACAATTTATGATGTGGTTAAAATCAGCTTGACTTTTGTGAAATTCAAGGCAGCAACATAGAGTTTTTGACTATAACCCAAGCATTGCAGTACTTAACTGTCTCACACTGATGTCAAGGAGGCAGGGGAATGTTTACCTGCGCCCAAATCAGAGGCTGGACTCCTACAAGGTGCTGCTTAAATCTTTCTTCTTGAGTTTCTACAATCATCCTGAGACCCAGATTTATCTCGGCGCGCCATTTTACACCTCTGTCTTTAAGGAATAGACCATTAAATACTCAAAATCAGTTCCAAGATATCATTCAAATACCAGCTTGAAGCAGTTAGAAATTCTCTTCTTCATGATGGCATGGCTGTATTCTTATATAAAAACTTAAGCTCCTCATTCATTAGTGTTACTTTGTAGCTGGATCTTGTATATAGTAAATCAGAGTTCTTTATTAATAAGTGTACTTGATTTAATAAGAATTAATACTTAATAAAATTGCTATTGTAATAAAAAAAGGCTAAGATAGTATGCCAAGATTCAAATTACAGTTAGAAATTTCTCTAGGTAAGTCTTGCAACTTATTGCAGCTATGTTTATGAAAGTCTTATAAAAATTATTAGCCTATAAAAAAGTAAATTTGAATTATTGTTTATCTGAGGAAGACTACTAAGGGGCATAAAAAATGAAAAAAATAACTAATTGTTTTTATAAAGATTAAAAAAGACACATTGAAGTAGAAACTGGACCCAGTAACTTTTGTCAACTAATACCGCTCAGTTGAGGGATATTAGTATACCATTATGACTGATGTTTATTATTAATGTTATGATGATACAGAAGTAAAGGAAAGAGTATACAACATAAAGCAAAAGTAAAGTTATAAGTAGACAAGCCACTACCCATTTTGTTACACTATAAAACAATTAATACTGAAAGTGATCATTGAGGTGGCTAGAAAATTAGGCAACTCCCTCTGCAATGGTTAAGATCCAACCACTAAAGACTTTTAGAACATCTTTATGTATACGTTTTAGAATATTTTGCTAAGCTTTTTGCATTTTAACAGAATGATTATATTTAATTTAATCATTAGGCTAGATCTAACGTTTAGCAGTGGAAGCTTACATGGTTTTTTATCAAAGAGGAGAGTAACGCTTAACATAATTTCTTATTAGAGCTACTCTTCAACGTGGTGTACTAACATTCTATATTGACCACGTACCGCTCATAAAGATTATAAAGCGATGAGCTTTTAGCAGCTTGGTATAACCACCTTAGGAATTGTTACACATAAGCGAATTTGTGGCTTGTGTAGAGGTAAAATTTAGACCATTAAAACTTTTATTGCATTTTCAGGTATTTTTTGTCTAATGTCAGGCGTCACCATTTAATGAGTGAAGCCTCAACTAGGGGTCACGACTTGTCAAGGTTAATTTATTAGCAAATGCTGGATTGTGCTTTCCAAAAACTTGGTTGAGATAATATGTAGTGACAAAGATCAGCACCAATATTTATTTTTCAATATTTCAAATGTATAACACTCCTAAATCTATCAGGGATCAATCCCAACCATAATTTGAGTCTAATGATTACTAGTGATTATAAGCCAAGGATAATTGAGCCCTATCTGTATTACAGATATGATGAATTTATTATTTCTAGTATCAAGTTATTAGTATATCTGCAATCAATGCCAAGAGTTTCCCTAAGCGAGGCAATCATTTGCCCTCTATCACTTAGCATTTTTCCATGTGCTTATTATAAATTATCGCCCTCTTGCCTTTAGCCTGAGAACTTTTATAATAGTGTGAGGCTCCCTCTGAAAAGCCTTATGCTTTACCCTATCATAACTAATATAATACAATATAATTTACCAAAAAGCGGGGGTGGAAGGCGAGTCAGTAAGGGCATATGGCTACCAACCTGAAGTTGTGGGTTTGATTCCTGCCCTTTGCACATTGATCGGGGTGCCAGCCAAAGGAAGTTGTTGGCGGTTAGTAGGTCTAATAACACGAAAACTTTACCCATGACGTAACCAGAAAAATTTGATTCCCAATCTGGAGGTGGAAAAACTTTTTTGATGGAGTTGACCCTGTTCAGGTTTCATGTCATTTCTTTCTTTCTTTTGGTAATGCCTGTCCCCTGGTCAGCTTGCCTCAGTTAAATAAAAATAATTTACCAAAAAGCTTTTCTTTCCCATAAGCATCACTTTTGTTTACAGGTGATCAGATTGTTTCAACCAATCACAACTTGTCTTGATTGTGCCATCCAATCAGAGGATGACAAAGCGAATAAATCCACTGAACTCACACACCTATGCAGCAGCGATGAAGGGAATAGCATGGGCCAGAAGACCCAGCTGCTCAACTTTAACCATAGTGCAAAAAGGGACCATATTTCCCAAAACAGTGACTATTTCAAGATGGTCCAAAATTTCCACCAAACTGACAACATCAGACATGCATTTCCCAAGTCCTCACATGAATTTGATGTGCGCATTAACTTTGGCGTTGAGGAACCTCTATGATATGATGCGGTTTGTCAGGATATTCCAGGACGCTTTCCAGAAGTTGTAAGCTTTACTGAAAAATTCACGATGGGATCCTTAGACCTTGGCTTTGCTACTGCTGAGGCCACAGATGCAGCCATAGCTGCTCCATTTGTAGTCACCTACACTAAGTTGAGAGTAGGTAAGGAGCCTGAGAAAATTACAGCCAGTATCCTAATCCCATGCATCCATTTTTGGGATGATGAAAAATTGTTTGTAGTACTAGAAGACTCCCAACCACTGAGAAGCGGAACTACCTGGAGGCAGCGCTAACAAGTGGCCTGTGCACATATGGTAAATTAATTTATTCTGAAATGGAGAAAAACTGTCTCTTGCCCCACCTGGCTACAGACAAGACTGTAGCAATGATACAAAGGCATGGATGCTGATGGTGGCATCAATACAATCCCACACAAAGCGTAAATCTTAGACTCAAAGGGTAGTCAGTCTCACCCTTTCTCAGTCCTCCCAGAAAAGAGCCTGCCTATATTCATGAGCTTCAACAAAGTAGGTCATAAAAACAATGCCTTTCCAGCTACATGGGAGGGAAGAAAGTTTATTGAGTGTGAAGAAAGTCTGAAGGATATAGATCATGGGGACGCATTAACAGCCCGCCTCTGGGGATCACAGGCTAACTATGATGTGGTCCAACCAGTCTCCCCAGAGCAACGTAAAGAAGCGAAGTTGTCCAGAAAGGCGGCGGAAAAGGCCAAGCAGAAGAAGCAGAAGGAGGAGATGGAAGCAGAAGCTCAGAAGGAAGCGGCCAAGCGCAACATTGAGCAACAACAAGAGCATCTCTCTAGTATGACCATCCCTAAGACAGCCCAGCAGCCAAAAATATAATGAGCAATGAGCATTTTAATCAGAAATGGACAACGTACACTTCCTACCTGTACACAATAGAGCCCAACCCATTCAAGTACCAGTCAAAAAACCCATTTCACAATCCAACAGTTTCTCAACCATCAATGGGATGGAGGACAATAGTGCTCACTGTACAGAGAGCCCAAATAGGAACTCTGGGAAACCAGAATGGCAATCAAATAAACCACCAGCCCAAACCATTTAATAGGGTCCTATGACTTGTCCAAATACAAGCAAGTCACCTCAGCTGCACAGGGTCAATATTGCCCTATGCAGTCATAGCAGACGTGCTGGGCTCACTAACAATTGAAACTTTTAATATAGCAGTACTCTCATCCAATAAGTCCCTGGATAAGAAACGAGGGCTCCTGCTAAACCCACCGGTGGATGTGCTTGCCTTGCAGGAGTGCAAGTGCACCACTAGAAAGGAGGAAGAGTGGTCCAGGCTCTTTCTACCTTCGCGAACATTCTGGACCAGCTTTTGTGGATTTGTAGTCAAAGCATCAGCTGCCATCACAATCACCAACTACTACTCTCATTTGGAAGAAAGGGTTCTAGTTATGGCCTTCAAATGGGGAACAAATCATATTAGGCACTTCAGTATATGCTCCTGTTGAAGCGGACAAAAGTTAAGAGTTTCTGAGCAACCTAAGTGACTTGAACCATCCAGAAGGAACGATTTACCTAAGGGACTTCAATTGTTGTTTGGACGGAACTTGTGGCCGATGGCCAAATGTCACAAACCCACCAATAGGATCAAACCAACTACAGCAATTAATGACAACAAAAGGGCTTCTAGATGCCAAACCATTCTCAGAATCATATTTTTCAAATATGATGCGGCCAAATATTGTAGGTAGTCATTTAATCAGCGTCACTATACTGGATTGGATACTCATACCCATGTCGTTGACATCACAATCTGAAGATTTTGCAACAATTGACTAACATCTATCAGACCACAGAATGGTGAAAATTAGTATCCATTAAAAAAGGAAGAACCGCCCAAGAACCAACGTTGGAAAAGGATGCTGCCAAATAACGTAAATCTGGTCCAAGTAGAAGATCAGACAAAATGACATGTATATGAACTAGCCAAATGCACTGACTCTGAAATCTTATAGCAGCAGTTTCAAAGGTTATAAAAGGAAATTCTCACCGCCCCAGCCCACGCAGCCTCCCGTCGCACAAGGAAGGAAATAGCAGAACTTTTTTTAAATCTTAGAGAACATTAAACCATCTGAAAAAAATACCCACCCTGTAGCAGCTACTAACGACAGTGGGCTAGAGATTGGATGAAACATACACTAATTGTTAAGAAACATAAACAACTCCAAATGCATATGGAGGCCCTACAAGCAGGTGCCAGATGGGCCGTTCAGGGGGATAGACCGTCCAAAGTTTCTATCAGACAAACAAAATGAGGTACAAAAAGCCAGTCTCACCAAACTCCAAATATGCGAAGGTCAAACCGCTAGCAACACAGAAGAAGTTGCATCTATTACCCACTCCTACTACTCAGAACTGTATAAGGCAGTCCCAACAGATGAAGCTGCTAAGAACTACTTATTAATGCTGTCCCCAACCACGCTAAGTATTTAACCAACCTTGTTGACCCCATAATGGAGGATAAGCTAGCACAGGTTCTACACAGACTCCTTACCAATAAGTCACCAGGACCAGATGGCATCCCCTTTGAGTACTCTAAATCACACTATGAAGTGATAAAGAAGCCCATGCTATCTCTCTATAACTCAAATCTGCAAGAGGGGAGGGTAATCCCAGGAGGAGCGGAATCCTATACCATAGTGCTCCACAATAAAGGGGACCATACTGAACTGAACAACTGGCGCCCAGTATCTTTAATCAATGCGGATATAAAGGTAATGGTAAAGATAATGGCTTAGCGTCTCTCAGAAAAAGCCAAGGAGTTCATTGCCCACAACAGCATGGTTTCACCCCAGGAAAGAGAATTTGGGGCAACATCCACCAAGTAACAAACACACTGGGAGGATCATCCAAGAGCACGCTCTGCTTTCTAGACCAAGCCAATGCATATGAAAGAATAGACTGAGAATACTTTATGGCAATACTTCATGAACAGGGCTTCCCCAAACCCTTTATCTCATGGATAGCAAACCATCAGCTGTCGTCCACCTTCTCAGTTCTAGGATCTACATTCACTTCACCTTCTGTCACACCAGAAAGAGGCCTCCGTCAAGGGGACACACTTATCCCTATCCTGTACGAACTCACAATTGACCCCCTCCTACGAGTGATGGAGAAACAGTTAGCTGGTATAGAGTGCAAGGGGAAAAAACCACTTAAGGCTTTGGACTTTGCGGATGACTTCGTGTTAGTGGTCTCCTCCAAGGCGACTTTTAATTAGGTAGAGGAGATATTTAGCCTATATGAATAAGCCTTTCAAGCAAAACTCAACAAAACCAAATCACAAGCCTTGGTGCTATTAAATGCTAAGCCCCTATGCCTAAAAACAAGAGGACAAAAAGAAAAGTCACAAAAAACAAGCAAAGTGAATAAGTGTAAAAAATCCAGCTTTATTCCACCACCCTTTCCGATGCCTTGCCCAAAAGAACCCATCAAACACCTAGGGATTCCTATAACAAGTGCGATTATAGCAACTCAAAAAATAGAAGAGAAAATACTTCAGGATATCCAAAGGACAGTGGAAAGGTGGAAGTTTAGAAAGACATCTCTATCTGTAAAATGTTGCCTTGCCAATATTATGCTCTACTCAAAAATTTAATACCCTGCACATGCTATTGCCTTTAGCATTTTTTTAGAAAGCTCGCATCAATTCTACACCCCTGGTTCTGGGGCTCATGCTCACTCCCAGACAGGATCACCACACTAAGGGGGCCAACTTCTGAAGGCGTGATGGTGTTAATTGACCCTGAATGCAACACCTCGAACATATTCATGAAATGGATCAGTGCTGCGACCTCACATGAAGAGAGTCCGCCTCCATGGGCATCTGCAGCAAAGACCCAAATATCCAGAAACCTAGCCCTCAGGAACTCAGGATCCCCAACCACCCTATTCAATTAACTAGGTTCACGCCCAGGGTTAGTAGGGCCATGAGACGCAATGGCAGAGGTTATGGCGATGCTCCATTATTTCAAAATATTAAAAATTGCACCAAGAATCAAACTCAAACCTCAAAAAATCTGTCATGGGCAAAATTGTAAAACTTTAATTTTATTGGTACCCAGAGCCATTAGACAATGAAAATTCTGAGGGCCCAAACATCCATCCAATCCCAGCGCTGGATTTCTGGGGAATAATTTATCCTCCTAAGCTCCGTAATACCATTTGGAGAATATTGAGCGAGCATCTACTCCACCTTGAAAATACAACCCTGCATTGGATAGTCGCTAAATGCCTTTTTTGCACAGGGGAGCGCTCAAATGCCACGCACAGGCAGTGCACATGTGCAACGAAGAAGATTTGCTGCACCACAGGTATGTTTTATGTAAAACAGTGGTAAGAGTCTGGGAAGAAGCGGTGCGCTTAGCACAGCTATGATCCACAAATCCCAACCACATAGCCAAAGACTGGCTTTTCCAGGCCAGTCCAAGGCATTAAGACCTTGATCGCAACAAGATATTTGTGTTATAGCGTTATATGTGATCCATAGTAACTGGGTTGCCACCACTGCAAGCCCAAAAGGGTCTGACCCAGTTAAGGCCATCTATAATTTTTGCTTTAGTATAAACAAAACTTTGGCTACTGGCTGTTCAGAGATGCTATTCCACCAAAACAGCATGCGCATTAGCGTCTTGGGCAATTTCACACATGTTTAAAGTTTCCATGGCAACAAACATGTTTATGAAAAGACCATTTACCTGAGGTAACTGAGGTCTCCCCCAACAGCAACCCACAGCAAGGCGCGATGCCAAGGCTGTCCAAATAGCACCAAACCACTCCATTTGCAACCCTCTTTAAAAGAATATTCCCAATTACTCACCTACCCCATACCTTGAGTGCGTCATCTCCGGTTGCATACTCCCAAATAACATTAAAATTTAAATATATTTATCACAACTAATTTATACCAATAAACAAATCTCTTCTCATATAAGGGTCAAGACTGGTAAGCTTATGAGTAACTTTGGCCCCCCTTTCTCTTGGAAAGGGTGATGGACTGAGCATCCCACACCTGCACCTCTGTTGGAATTCTGGAGGGCACCTAGTGAGAACTCTACCTAATCAGAGTTTCAACAAGTGGTGCTCACTACAGGGAGCCCTGCATACCCTTAAGTTCCTACCTCTACCTGATAGAAGGGATATCTCCTTTCACGCCGGGATGAGCTCCTGAGAAGATGTTTAAGTTCCAGCCACACCCTCTTGGAACCACTAAACCCCTAATTACCAGGTCAAGTTTCGCAAGTAAACCTTTTAACCTAAAGAGGAGGTTAAGTTCCCAGTTTTGGTTGTCCAACCTGATCCCTGCTTAATTTCTGAGCCTCAAAGTGCTTTTTACAGGGGTAATACCCAATGCTGGCTATCAGCACCAATGAAATTTCTAGGGCTAATTCCTGATTCCAGCTGCAGTGGTAATGACGTTGCTGGGGCGAATCCCCAATGCCTGTGACAATGCTAATGATCTTCCAGGGACAACCCCCAATGCAGGCCAACCTGGGCATGCCTATCCCCTAACCATTCTGAAGGGGGTGAACTGTAACTCTAAAATGAGAGTACAAGTTAGGAGGTGGCTCACCACCACTAGTGCTTTCTTAGCCCTGTGCTAACTGCTCACCTGCGCAAAACCATTGCCAGTTAATTCAGGCAACAACATATTTATGATTCACATTCCCTCTGTTCCAAAAACTGTTCAGAGATAAGAGGTGTTATCAACAATCTCTCCACAAAACCTAAAGTTAGAAAGTTTTGTGTGTGAAATTTCCAACTTTTCACTCTCGTTGCAATCACTTTTGCAGCATATTTAATTCAAGACTAGGTAAATTTGATAATCTCTTCGATGAAATTATTGTGCACCCAATGTCAGGTATCAGTTGGGCGAGCAAAGTAAATGGCACAGGCATGGGCCCCACACCATACAAATTTGTAAACGCCCCAGCAACACTGGAATCCTTGATAAAAATAATTAAAAACTGGTGGTTAGTATTTCCCTGGAGATTTTGGCCTGGAAAACGAAATGCAACCAGTTCATTAATATTCTGCATTCCCAGCCTCTGTCGTCAGTGGATCATGAGGTTCAAGTATTTCTGGATATCCAACAAAAAGCTTTATAGGAAAAGTTATGTGGATACTTGCACAAACATTTCTAAACGCAGTATACGTCACACTATACTTATGCCCTGAGGTTGGTTGGATCTCAGTTTTGAAAAAAAAACAAAAATTGGACAAAGCCAAACAGGTGCATATGGTGGTAGACCTCCCAGATGGTCAACAGGTGGTCAAGACAAAGCGCACTAGTTGGACCAAACCAAAATAAGATTTTTGTTACGCTTTACTCTTCCTCCCCACAACAATTAAGCGCACAGTGCTGGAGCACCACCTGATAGCTGGGCTTAAGGCATATGGGGAAATTCAATCCTTTGAGATGTAACGCTTTACGCTCATGTCAGACCTGTGCACAGGTAAAGCGATTGCTGTGCTCACCCTGTTTACAGTTGGTGAAGAAGATTTGACCCAAATCCCCTTCACCAAATTTGTGTACGTTGATGGGCAGGAATCCCGCCCATTTTGTGTCACTGTGGATAGCGCACCCTATCTGCACCTTTTGCTGCACTTTTGGCCGAAAGGCCCACACCTGCCCAGCCAAGTAGGGCATCTAACAACACAAATTCATACCCAAATCAATGAGCTGTGCAGACACCCATTATGAACTGGCCATTCACACCAACGCCACCTTCCCGTGGGGCATGCAGGGGTGTTACATTAAAATCAAACCTGTTTCCCCGCAGGAGCACAAAAAGGCCAAGCAGGCCTGTAGAGCAGCGGCCAAGGCAGTGGCCACAGCTGCGTCCATGATCCCGCCTGCCCAGACACAGGATGACATCAAGTCATTCACTTAGGAAATGGCTTGCAAATCTTTCCACCAATCAAAGTGGCCAACTAACCTGATGACCTGATGGGTGAGTTGAATCTACCAAAACAATGTTACCAAGCCTCAATTGAACTTGATTCTCCCATCCATTTTCCTCCTGTCTTTGCGTTGCACTATGATGATGCACCGTAGGAGCACATCAATGAAAAAACTCAAACCAAAGAAAAAACAAACCAAAGCCACTCTTACTTCCAACTTGAAGAAGTCCCTTAAGACCACATATACTGACAAAATAAGTGTATCTACCTCAGGCTACAGCTACTGCTGCTGATAAAGCGGCAATGGAAGGACTAGGGAGCCCTTCCCATCACACTTAAGGTGTGATGGGGGGAGTCTACACAATAGGGATGTTAAACATCACTGGACTCAAGACCTCGCGGTCCTGGGCTAGCAGAATGAGTTTTTAAAAAAATAATCTACCTGTGGACATCCTGGACATTCAGGAAACCCACTGTCCACACGGTGCCAAGAAAACATGGGCAACTATGCTCCTACCCTCCATTTCCTTTTGGTTGCTGCACTGTGGGGGTGCTTATACATGTGACCCATAATTTTAAATTTATTTCTTTAAATTCATACCTCAATGGCTGTATACTTTTTGTGACCTTGTGGGACGACAAAGTGCACGCTGGCATTAATGTTTTTGCCTGACCTGTATGTGGGCTCACTGAGAATTCTTCTTGGACGTTACTTCCCTCCTGCTTCACCCTGACTCATTTGTGGTGGGCAATATGATCTGCTGGGCCAACCTAGCCACTGACCGCTGGCCTTTGGCGCCTGCCCCCCACAGGGGCATTTAGAACTTTGCATTATAAAGGCCACTTTGTGGCTGTTTGATACCCTACCTAAACATGCACTGCTGCTCCCCAACATGTCTCATCCCCATGTGCACAATGGTCAGCTGAGGTTGATGTCCCGTATTGACCTTATTCTTGCCCTGTTGAAATTTTGGTCTAAGGTTGCACACTTTACAAAGACGAAAATTAATTTCTTCAACCACAGATTGGTGTCAATTTCCTTCTCTTTGTTGCACCCAGAAGCACAGATGCCAAAGTGGTGAAAATTTCGCACAGTCAAGATCACGTTGCCCAGGTTTTCC